>CAKAOI010043085.1:0-18145 GCA_916701655.1 Sebastiscus albofasciatus | reverse complement strand
ATTAAGTATCCAGTTAAAGTCAGAGAGAGAAGGAGAGTCTGTCTTTTATACCTTTTACATCATTTGTCATCATTTCCATTCAGTCACATGAGGCTGATAATTCCTGAGCGTCTGGTTTGATGAGTTATCATTTCACTTTTCCCTCAAACATTCAGCCTAATAAATAACTTCTAGTGTCAGAATATCAATAACTACAGACGCTAATAATGAATAAATAATATAAAGATATTGATCCAGTAGTGATGGTTCCTGGTCCTCTAAGCAGGACTCAGTCCACAGTAGAAATACAGACTGCAGCTGTTATTCATGTGGAGGTGTTTGTTAAACAGGTAACAGACTACAGAGAGGAAACACTGCTGCTCTGATAACTCTGTTTCTTTATTAGTATTAGATCAGTTCAGACATAAACAGCTCTTAAAGCTGACTGACAGCTGATCCAGCTGTGATCAGCTGCTGCTGTCATCAGAAACAGACGTTGCTTCACGTGACGCTTCAGAGGAAACGACGTCTCATGTCTCCAAAAACATATTTCCTCGTTTCCTCTCTCCTCGAGTATTTTCCTCGCCTCCTCCGCTCGCATCTCCCGTGGGCGGGACTAAGACGCGAGTCGAGGAGTCGAGGAGAGGAGTCGAGCCGTATAAAAAAAGTAATGAGAAGGACCCTAGATGTCACACAAGTGTTGATGTGTCTCCAGTCAGACTTTGTTTGACTTCCTTTCACCTGTCTAATAAAAGACCCAAAATATTAAAAACTATAAACAGCAGTTTTGACACGTGAACGCTGAAACGTGACAGTGAAGTATCCCGACGACTGAGGCCTTTACTGTCAACTGGAAACATTTCAGAAGCGTCTGTTTTTCAGCACTCAGACAGAAACAGATGTTTTGTGTCTGTACTTGAACATGACGACCATCTGTTGTCTCTCACAGAACAGCTGATGTCATTAAAGCTGCAGTAGGCAGAATATCTTTGGCATCATTGGGCACAAATTCCATAATAACCTTTCAGCATATTGTAATTCAAGAGTTCTGAGAGATAACTAGACTTCTGCTCCTCCTCATGGCTCTGTTTACAGACTTTAAAAAAATCCAGCCTGTGACAAGAGACTTTGACCAATCACAGGTCATTTCAGAGAGAGAGAGAGCGTTCCTATTGGCTGTTCATTCAACGGAGGCAGCTGTCAATCACTTGCAAACTCCGATCAAACTAGGCAGCGATGATCAAATATGAATCAATATTCTGTTACTGTAATGCCTATTTCTCACCTCAAATGTTTTCAGAAACATCTTGTAGTGTACTGTTTAGCTATAAAATGAGAAAGTGTTCTCCGGCTGGTAGGCGGTGCTTGGTATTTCCTCAACTGATCTCAACATGGCTGCCGGGACATTTCTACACATTCGCAGTGAGTTTCAGAGCGTCAATAAACTGTACAGACATCAGAGAGCTACAGTGTGACACACACACACACACACACACACACACACACACACACACACACACACACACACACACACACACACAGTTTGTTTGTTTACCTTAAACAGATCAGCGTGTTTGATGTAGATGCGTCCCCTGGTCCCGCCCATCCCCAGTGCTCTGCAGTGACATCACAACAACACATGATGACTCACTTCCTGTTCAGCTGTTTTTCATGAACACAGAGACATCATGATGTATACACAAGGATTACATGTTGACATGATGTTTACATGTTGTTGATAGTTTACATGTTTACTTGATGTTGACTCACTTGTTGGCTCTGGAGCCGAGAACAAACGTGCTGCTTTCGTTCAGTCTGGCTGGATCCCACTGAAACACACACACACACACACACACACACACACACACACACACACACACACACACACACACACACACACACACACACACCACACACACACACTATTCAGTAGGTCATTACGTCAACGATTACAGAAAAACGTTGATTTGCATAACGTGCTTTGGGGCGTCTCAAGAGTGGCTGCGCCTGGTCAAAGCATGCATTCTCCCAGAGAACAAACTGCAGCTGAAAACCTCGCCAACAATCCTCTAAAGTGTGGACGTATTGGACAGAGACCCAACACTGTGGTGCTCTGTGAACTCAGCAAACTGGAAATGGCTCATCACAGCAGTTCAACTGCTACGCACGAACACCTCTGAAAGCGAAAGCATCCCATAGCGCCAGCAAGACAGCATCGTAGTCCTGCTTACCTACCTGACCAACGCATGATATAGATTATCAACACGTCGGACGCGTTTCTGTTAACTGTTAACATTGATTTCCTAAATGTTCGTTCTTTGCCCTCACGTTAAAAGTCATTTCTGCACCACTGCTGTTATAGTAACATAATGTTAGTAAACTGAAACTAAATAAAAAAGGTATCCTTTAAGAAAAACTAAACTGTAGATTATATGACCTGGGTAAAAATCTAATAAAAATAAAAATGAACAAATTAATTTCACTTTTAGTTTTTTAGCTGTAATAACGTAAAAATGCAATAAATAGCCCAGGCTTTTATTTGCTTCAGTCACTTTACTCAACCGGCCTATATTTGGGACACGCGTCTATATGGGACAAACAAAACAAACAAACAGCCTTACGGGCTAAAGGAATATAAATAATGGACACATATTCAGACTTGATGACCACGTCAAAGGTAAGGAGTCGCCACTTTATATTCCTCTCTCTTGTTTACTGCTGTACCGAATAGTTTGATGTTTAGAAGTTTAATAACGTTGTCCCGGATTAAATAATCAAAACGGCCATAATGTCCGTTGGGAAATAAGCCGAATTAATAGATGAATGAATTAATAGCATATTTAACAGCCTAATATTGTAAGATATGTTGCCAAGACAACTTAAATATTAACTTATATTATAGGAAAGTTTAAATGCCTCCGCTTCGCTGTGATTCTAATCCAATACACTTTTTGTCAAATTCAGTGAATATCTCCTCACGGTGCGGCAGCAAGCCAGTCTTCTTACCCAGCCAGCTGACGGTGTAAATACGAGACGACCAAAGTGGCTCGGACCTAGCCTCTACAATGATGATATCAATATGATTACATATGTTTCTTCAATAAATTTTGACTTTTGGACTTCAGACTGACACGAGGAACGCCGCGCCGCGCCGCGCACGCTGTGACTGTGTGCGTGCTTGAGAGAGAGACAGAGAGAAGAGGAGGTGGACTGAGTGCAATGTTTCGGTAAAGTATTAATAAAAATGTGAATGTCAACGTTATGAATGAAGCTTCAAACTATCCGGTAGGCTACAGCCCTACGAGCCACACGACACTATTTTGATTAGTTTGGAACGGGGTGGCTCTATATCGATGTAGATACACCTGAGTGAATGTCAGTTTGTGTGAACTGCTCCTTTAACTGACTCACCTTTGGTCCTTCTCTCTTGATGGGTTCAGCCTTGGGCTTCACTCTGAGGACAGGACAGTCACAGGTTGGTCAGGTGTTGGAATCTACCTGAATACTGATGATGATGATGTCACTTGTTTGCTGTCAGATACTCACTGAGTGGAGAAAGTGTGAGGTCGATCGGAGTTCGCCGCCGCACCTGGACGAGTCCTTCTCTGTAGACACACAATGATCGCAGTTCATGATGCAGTTAATGATGCAGTTAATCACCTGTCACAGCGCTTTCCCAGTCTCAGCGACCACTCAAAGCACTTCACAACACGAGCCAACATTCCTCCATTCACACACACATGCATCCAGCACACACTGGAGGCAGAGGCTGCCATACAAGGTGCCACCTGCTCATCAGGAGCGACACTCACTCACTCTCGGGAGCAGTTTGGGGTTCAGTATTTTGCCCACAGGCAGAGGCCAGGGATCAAACCACCGACCTTCTGATTAGTGGACGACCTCTCCACCTCCTGTCACACCTGTGTTTCACCTGTCACACCTGTTACACACCTGTCTGTCACCTGTTATACACCTGTCACACCTGTTACACACCTGTTATACACCTGTCACACATGTTACACACCTGTGTTTCACCTGTCACACCTGTTACACACCTGTCTGTCACCTGTTATACACCTGTCACACATGTTACACACCTGTTACACACCTGTCACACATCTGTAAGTCACCTGTCACACCTGTCTGTGTGATGATTAAACTCTGACATTAAGTAACTTTAATAATATGAACGGAGAAATGCTGTAAACACACAGGTTTTACTGGGCTGTCACCAAAGTTTTACAAAGTGATGTCACCTGAAACTCATCACCTGACTGCTGAGCAAACACCTGAGAGTTAAGAGGTGACCGTACCTTCTTGGGGAGGGGGCTTCCTCTCTGGGTGTAGTCTTCATCAGCAGGTCTGGACCTCTAGAAGGACAAAGAACCAGATCAGAACTGGACCAGGTACAACATGTTCTGGATGCTCTCATTGGTCAGTTCCTACCTTGATGGCAACCTCTGACCCTGCCCTCTTCGCCTCCACCTCTGGAAACAGCTGCTTCGCCTGGTGATGACATCAGAGGAAACCATGGTAACCACACAGAGAAACACACAGATGAGGTCAAAAGGTCATGAGGTCATGAGGTCAGAACCCTGTAGGGTCTGCAGCCAATCATATGACATCTGGTGTGATGTCACAGTGACAGCTGATTTCAGCCAATCGCTAGCTTTCTGTTTATGAGCGCTCAGTGTGTGATGAGACAGATACACAGGTGAGTACAGGTGGTCACATGATCAGCAGGGTGAGCTCACATTTTCCAGGACGTTCCTGCAGGCCTCTCTGATCAGCAGATCGGTCTGAACGTCGTCTCCAACGTTCACCTTCACGTTCTCCGCCGCTTTCTCAAAGTACTGGAACAAAAACAGCAACATGAGAACATCATTGACACATCTGCACACACATGTTCCAACCGGTTCCCACCTGCTCCCACCTTCTCACACCTGGTTAAAAACTAGAGTTGGCTAAATGGATGAATATATCAGCTATTGGCGATTGGCTGAGGACATCGCCTGTTGTTTTTTTGGTTAATTTTGTCATTTTATTTTGCTAATTTAATGATCTGCCTCTGAAAAACGAGAGCTGCTCAGCTGCTCTGCAGGCAGAGAGGGAGACAGCGGGAAAAACAGTGCTTAGAGCCGGCATATTTTCACATCTAATCTCTGTGAAATAAGGGTTTATTTTACATTGTTGGAAAGACTAACCTAGACGGTTTTGGTGAGATTTATTTTGCTTCTGTCAAGTTTGAATAAAGTGTGTTTTCCGATGCTCTGCCGCTAGAACATCTTCACGAATATATCAGCAATCTCCGGTTGTTTGGCTGACAGTGGCCGGTTAAAAAATTTATATTTGAACCAATGAAGAGAGACCTCTGACCTTATTGTACTTCTTGAACACAGCCATGATGTCATCGTTGAAGCTGGGCTGAAGCACAGCCCTCAACAGGTCCATGGACACCTGAGGATCAGTGTAGCTACATACACACACACACACACACACACACACACACACACACACACACACACACACACACACACACACACACACACAATTAACTAGTGGACAATCTCCCGTCGCTCTACCCCTCCCGTACCTGTTCGTTCTGCTATTGCAAGCAGGTCTACTGACAATCACACATGCTCTGCAGAGAAACACAGAGAGAGAGAGACGTTCTCTGGTATTACGTTTTACAGCAGAGCTCTCCGTGTAATTCTTCCTAGTCAAAATGAACATTTCAGATGTCCACAACATCATTCTCCCTATGAAAAATTACATCACTTTTTCAACTGATGTGTATTGGACTTTCAATTTCAGATATCCAGAATGAACATTCTGAATATCTGCAACAGAATTCTTGCTATACTCTCCTGCGTTTCTTTACTGCACTCTACTGCGTTTCAGGACCAGTACGACCCAGTATAAACCAGTACACCACTACTAACCTGACTGTCATGTGTGAGCGTCGTCCTCGTCTGTGAATCTGTCTGTGTTTGATCATCAAGTTCCATGGCTTCTACACACACACACACACACACACACACACACACACACACACACACACACACACACACAAACACACACACACAGAGTGCAGATAGATGATTTAATCAATTAAAGAATAACTAATTAATTAAGGACATATTAACTTTACATCAGAGGACAGAAACATTTTATAATAACATTACTGAAGAAAAACATTTAAAACTGTAAAACTGTTAATGTTACTCTAACATGACGTCTACAAAGAGTTTCAGTTTATTTTCTTCAATAAAAAAATACATTAATTTATCATCAGAGAGACAGACATGTTTCACGGTTTTCTCCTCTCAGAACTATATTGATAGATTAATCAATAACTCATGTGCAGCCATGTGCAACGTCATCTGAACGACACTGTCACATAAAACTAATATAATATAATATAATATAACATGATATGATATGATGTAATGTAATATAATATGATATGATGCATTAATGTAATGTAATATAATATAATATAATATGTGATATGATATGATGTAATATAATATAATATAATGTAATATGATATAATATAATATATTATATTATATGATATAACATGATATAACATGATATGATATGATATGATGTAATATAATATAATATAATGAGTCCTGGTTGAGACTCTCTAATCTAACATGCCAGCCCCGGTTAGAGGTGGTACGTACCGGGCTCTGCTCCGGCTGCTCGGGTCCGTCCTGCTGCAGCCAGTCCCGGCCTCCCTCACTGCGGTGGGCTCCCATGGTACAAACGGTCCGGTCCGGTTCAAACGAGCCAACTGTGCTAGGCTAGGCTAACCGCAGCTAAAGCTGTGTTTAATCTATATTCACTAATATATCACAGAGTCCAGTTACCGGTTCGTTACCGAGAGTCACCGTGCTGACGGTTAACGTGAAGTTACCGAGGGGCTGAGAGCTGTTTACTGATAAACTGATCAACTGATCAACTGATGATCGATACTCAACAGAACAGATCTTTGTTTCACTCCGTCTCTTCCGCTTGTGTGAAGCTAGCATGCTAACATGCTAACAACAACACCAACCACCTTCCGGTCAGCACTTCACAATAAAAGCACCATCTCCACAAATCCAGCGGAAACGGTTTATTTATTATTTATTCATTACGTTATTAATACTATTGTCGTTATTATTATTTTAAGGAGCATGGCTAACATTAAATACTTCGAGCTCATGATATGTGGAGATATGAATCTCAATTACAACAATAAGTTTGCTTGTAATAATGAGATGCCTTTAGTCTTTTACTTGGTCATTTCTAAAAGAAAATGAGATAAAATTAAATGATGTGATAAAGTTCTGCTAATTATGATATGCATAACCAATAAATACAAACTCTTTATCTAATAACTACGATATAGTTATCTTATTAGATATATAACTATTAGATATGGAGAAAAGAGGTACAGATCAGTACTGTTTTCTACTGTCATGATTTTTCAGTTATCAGATAATGTATAGAATATTTCTTATTCCATAAATACCTTTATTCTGCACTTATTGCAGATCTAAAAAATTATGGGAAAATACAGTTCTCTTGAAATAGTGAGATTGGAAGTCGTTATTACAAAATGTTTTCTCAAATTGTGAGATATTTTGCCATTTTAATAGTGTTCTGGTATTCTTGCAGTGATACAGGAGACAAACCTTAGATATACTTCCATAGACGCATCAGATAATGACGTCTGGTCACAAAATCTGATTTGATCCGACTTGCTTAGTTTATATTTATTTAATGAATCTTTTAATTATTCCTCCTGTGTGTTAATTATCTGACCAGGTTAATTGTAAAGTGTATTTATTTTTTTAACTTTTCATGATTGTGTCCTGTGTTGTATGGACAGTACAACATGTGTAAATATCCCATCATCAGAGCGTGAGAAAGACGAGTTGGACTGGTGAGTAACTGGGTTGGATATATTTTTACTGGGAGAGTGAAGCTGCATTTTGTCTGCAGGCAGGATGAGGGACAGACTGTATTTACATTCTCCAGCTGTGAGAACCACAAACATGGCCGGGTCTTCGCCGCCCGGCAGCATCGCCACATGACAACACAATGATGGTTATTTCCTATTTAAACCAGACTCAAGAGGTTTTACTGAATCAGAGGGAAACCAAACAACTCGCAGGTTTTAATCAAGACAAAACTACTGGAGGCGTCATGTTGTAATTAGGACTTCTGTTTTATAACTTTATAATTATGAGATGCTATCTCTTAATTAAAGCTTAAAGATCTTGAAACAAAAAAAATCTTGCAGTTAAGGATAATTGAGATCTCTCTCGTTATTATATTATCACATAGTAACTGCAAGATCTTCTCATAAGTATAATTAATTTATCTTTTACTTACAAGATCTTTATTTTGTAACCATGAGATAGCCCGACAGATGTCATAAATGCAAGAAAACTTTCATGAAATATTTTCTCAAAATAAAGAAATAAAGTTCAATTAATTATGAGATAAAAAAAATAATTACTTAGTTACATGGCCTTTGTCTAATAATTACGAGATCTTTATGTTGTAATGGATCTCAAGTACAAGAGAAGATGTAATTGCAAAACAACTATCCCAAAACATACAACAGTTCTCTTGTGATTAAAGTTTTATCGTAATTATCAGTTTATCTCATAATTACAAGAACATAATTCCGTATTTATTCTATTCGAATCATAAAAAAAGAAAAGTTTTCTTGAAATTATGAAATGCAGACTTTATAATGACCAGAAAACTAATCAAATGTTCCTGTAATTACAAGAGACCTTCCTAATCACAATTTTTTTTTTTTTTTAATCTCATAATCACAAGAACCTTTTAGAAGATACAGATCCCAGAATTAGGAAAAATAACTCTTAATTACAATAAGCCATCTCCAGTTTGTTTTCTTTGATGACTGTAATGTAGTTTCACAGAAATACCAAAGTGTTACCGGCTTTCTAGAAATATTAAAGGGACATTCCAACATTAGCCTAGCTTAGCACAAAGACTGGAAGCAGGGGGGAACTGCTAGCTTAGCAGGAAAAATAATCTGCCAACAACTCAAGATTTGCAGTAAACACAATATCCCTAAATGTTGGACTGCTCCTTTAAAGAAAACTTTTACACTTTTTTAGTGCGATTTCCTGTGACGCGGCGACGAACATGTGGCGACGCCACGCGGCCCGAAGACTCGACTTGAAAAACACATTCAGGATTACAACATCATTTAGAGTCCAAAAGGTTTCATGCACAACAAAAAACCCAAAATAAACAAAAAACAAACATAAAAACAAACAGTTACTGAAAAGAGAACAGCTGAGAATTATAAAAATAATGTGGAGGAGTATTCTGCTGGTTAGACTTCAGCATTACCGATGCATACACACTTCTACTTTTACATACAAGATATAGATTTTCTTAATAACACTTTGGTTTAGTTTAAAACAAACTATCATAAGCTGTATAATACAGAAAACAGATCTCCATCTCTTTTTAAAAAAAATGTTAAATTAAATCAAATAAAAAAAGAACAATTAAATTTGTTTTTTCAATCAATTTAACAGCAGATGAGGAAAATAACATCAACAGACTTCATATCAGTTTAACTGTACAGTATCTACACAGCTGGGGCAGAAACTGTTGTCACACGAAGACAGACGCCCGATAGGACGACTCATCAGCCAATCAGAGAACAGACAGTCGGCTGCTGGTGTCGAGCATGAATGTATAATAAGAACTGGATACGGCGCCGCCGCTCAGCCTCGCTTCCGATTTTGCCCAGTGGCCACTCGTGGTATTGCAGTGAAAAATCCCCCTGCAACCCAAAAAGCATTTTCCCCATAGGCCACCATTGTAAATGAGACAGTTAACAGGACATCTTGAACTGCAAAGGTCAATTATGACTATTATGATTTTATGATCCATGAAGATTTTATATTTGTAAAATTTTCCTCGATATAAAAATCTGTGACGTCATCACAATGTAAAGTCTAGCGGGAACACACGGGTGGGGCCAGCGAGAGAAACTACTACTGCATTCAGTGGGCCGCATGCCCTGGAAGTAAACCCGCAAGCTAGAAACTTTTTTGGCGTATGTACCAGGTGAGCAATTCTAATTGGACTGAACATCTTGGGGTCCGGTATCCAGTTCTTATTATACATCCATGGTGTCGAGTTACCAAGTGTGAGGAGTCGCTGGTTCCTTGAGTATTCTTCGTTATTTAACAATTTCTTTTTAAGATCTGTTTGTAAACACTAAATCAAACCAGGGCCCCGTTTCAGAAAGCAGGTTTAACAAACTCTGAGTTCACTAATCCTGAGGTTCTAGAGTCAGTTCAATCAAATCGGAGTAGGTTGAACCTGAACGTAAAAAGCCATCATCAATAGAGCTCTGATACTATGATTCACCATGGCAACAGGTAAAAATGAGGCGGAGATATTAATACAGGTATATGCTGACTGTGCACAGTAATCTTTAAAGGAAGTAAGCGTGGGGAGAAGTGTCAATAACACAATTTTTATTCAGTGTTGTCCATTAATTAGTTTACCAGAATGACATTTCCTTAATGGATGATTAAGTGTTAAATAAATAAATCTGATTGTGTATTAGGCTGTAGCCTACATTACATGTGTCCGGTTCTGTAAGAGGGAGGCGACGGAGAGAAACTCAGGGTTTGTTGGAGAAAACTTGCCAGAGAGCAGGTTGAGTTCACATAGTCAGTTACCATGGTAACTGACCCAGAGTTCTTCCTGGAATGGAAATCCAGAGTTTACCTCATCTCAGGGTTAACTAATTCAGAGTTTACCTCATCTCAGGGTTAACTAATTCAGAGTTTACCTCATCTCAGGGTTAACTAATTCAGAGTTTACCTCATCTCAGGGTTAACTAATTCAGAGTTTACCTCATCTCAGGGTTAACCTCATCTCAGGGTTAACTAATTCAGAGTTTTCACTCAACACGCTTTCCGAAACAGGGCTCTGACAAAAAGTTCATGCTCTACAATATTAGAGTATTAAACTGAAACAAATTCATTTTGACTAAATAGTCAGTTTTTAGAAAAAACGTCTTATTACAAGAAAAATGCTGAGAAAAAAAATACATAATATTTCATACTTTTTTTTAAAAAAAGTTTACATGACAAGAAAAATATTTTTGAGAAAAAGTTATGCTACGAGAACAAAAGTCGTATAAGGAGAAAAAGGTTGTTTTATGTGGTAAACGGGGTTCTGTCGATGAGAACGGAACAGGAACCCTGAATTAACTCCTCACACTTCACAACTATTTAACACGGAGGACCATCTCCAACAGCTCCACCTGGTGCCAAACGCACCTGGTCCAACCTGTCACGTCTCTGATCAAACTTCCTGTTCAATAAAGACACCACAGGAAGTCTGATGGGACCTCTGAGGAGTCGTCTATCATTGCTGACCAGTCAGAGTCCCAGTTCCGAGTCCCAGTCTGAGTACCAGTCTGAGCCCCAGTTCTGACTCCGCCTCCTTACACAAGTAAATATGACCTCACTGCGAACGCTCCTCCACCTCCTGCCCACTGAATTTCCCACAATGCACTGCGGACTGAGAAGGTTCTTCCTGTGAAGGACGCGCACCTATTGGCCAGGTTGTCCCGAGGAGACGGGGCCTGAAGATTCTGTCCGACTCAATAAAGAAAGACGAGTCCAATAGAAACGATAGCTGCCTTGTCAACCAATCACCAAGCCCTGTCGGTGTGGGGACCAATCAGAAGTCCTCCAGTGACATCACAGATGACATCACAGGTGAGTGAAAAGGTTTTTTATTGCTGGAGCTCAACTACATCTTCTTATTGACTGCTTGTTGCTGAGCAACGGGAGCAGCCACACCTGGAAGTGAATCAGCTGCAGGTGAAAAAAAAAGCTCCAAACGCTGTGATGTCAGAGCTCCGACCAATCAGAAGAGCTGATGTGAGGGGAGACGGTGAAAGCCAACAGAAAGGAATAACTCTGGTCCCACCCCCTGCTGGCGGCGGCAGAACGGTATTGTGGGTATGTGGACAGATGCTACAGGTGCTGGTGAGGGACAATCTGAACAGACGAGACGACGATCAAAAACAGATAAACTTTACACAGGCAAAGGGGCGTGGTCACACTACAATCCCCGCCCCTTTTACACGGCGGCCGTCTTGTCATGAGGACTGCTGCTGCTACTACTGCTACTACTACTACTGCTGCTGTTGTTGTTGTTGTTGTTGTTGTTGTTGTTGTTGTTATCGTCATGGCCACCAGGTGACGTCACGGCGCTCTGCGTCCTTTCAGCGGCCTTGGGGGCAGAGTCTTTGTCTCCAGGAGCAATAGGAGCAATAGGGGCGGGGCCAGGAGAGGACAGGGAGGCGGGTCGGGAGGGGGATGGGCGGTATGCTGAAATCAGCTCGGCCAGACGTTCTGGAGTCGGACCCCACTTTGCAAAACCAGCGTCGTTCTGAAGGAAGATTACTGCAGTACCATGTACCGCCCGGTAGTACATCTCATCTCTGAAAATACACAGAGTTTAATGTAGTAAATCTACTCCCTGCAGGGACAAACATAGGTACTACTGCGTAGGAAAATATAGTGCAGTATCATTGCAGTGCTGTACTCTGGAGTTGAGTTTAGTTATCAGTACAGTACAGTGTATCAGTGTAGTACAGTGCAGTATTAGTACCTCTTGCAGATGTGCTGACTCCCGGAGCGGTACTCGTGTTCGTATGCCGTGACGCTCAGCTGGTGACGGAGGAATCGACTTCCCTCCATGCGGGTCAGAGCCGGAGTCACAGGGTCACGCCACTCAGGGACGAAGACGATGAAAGACAGCGGCTCAGAGGACTTTTCCAACAGCTCCTGATAGACAGAGACAGACTGCAATATGTTGACCTGTATCTACAAGACCCAGTACAGCCCAGTTCAGACCTGTACAGCCTGGTTTAAGACTCGCACAGCCCAGTTCAGAACCATACAGCCTGGTTTAAGACCCGCACAGCCCAGTTCAGACCCATACAGTCTGGTTTAAGACCCAGTACCAAACCAGTACGGACCAGTATGACGCAAGCTGATCCAGACTAGGGCAGCCTGGTTCATACTGGTACTGATAAAAGCAGCAACACACTGGCTCAGACCAGTATAAGCAGGTAGAGACTGGTTCAAACCAGTGCGGACCAGTATGGTACAATCTAATATACAATCTAATGGACGGACCTCAAAGTGTGTCACCATGGCGTCCATCAGCTCTTCACAGAACGGAGGGTTGGCTTCAAACGAGCCGCTGACTGGACAGAAAGACAGGAATGGCCTGAAAACACACACATATAATGGGTTAATAATATTGTAAAACTACTGTAGTACTGTTTTGGAGAAGGAGGTTGTGCTTCAACAATGGGATTTACAGTGGAGTGCTAAAACCAAAGTCCAATAGAGTGGTGCAGGATTGAGTCCTAAAACCCAGAAATGAGTTTGTCAATGGTTTTTAAGTTAGATGCCTGAGATAAGGTCTGTGGTTAACACAAGCTGAATAGATTTTAATGCTTTGTTCTAAGATATAAAATACGTGAGTAAATATTCCATTAGTGAATTCTGAAGCTTATATATGACTTAGAAAAGGTGGTTGCTAACAAGTGGCTAAAGGAGACTACTAAACACCATCACGCCGACTCGTCTGCCTTTACAGCTTTGTTGTTAATACTCGCACTCATGCAACCATGGTGTGGTTTGTTTATAACCTAACGTATGCTTTTTACTTCTGGCGTTTGCATTCAAACTTCAAAAATCATAAAAGTGGTGTTCATTTGTGGAGATTATCTTGCTGAACAAAACGTGTAAGTGTCATGAACTTGCTTTTGCCACAGAGTTTATTTTCTGCAATAATCCAAAAGCCAATGGAAAAATCCAATTGGCCTTTTGTCAAGGGAACCAGGGCAACGCTAACTTCCTGGTTGGCCTACAAATATTGTAAACCAAATAAACAAATGAAATATGAGTATTTAGTCCTCCTTGACTTAGAGGTCCGGGATGTGCTACCTTTTCACATTTTTTTGGAATATACAGTATATAATACTATAATACTACTCATACTGGTGATAATAAATACTGTAATACTACATACTCATACCGTCAACATATGATTCTGATGCATACGACAGTAACATACAGACTTTTTTTTAATAGTCTGTACTGGCTGTCTGTGTGTATCTCACCTGTTGAACCTCACGGGTAAACACAGACAGACAGACAGTGTGTAGCGGTGTTAACACCTGTCTTACCCTCTGGATCCAAAGAAGCCATCGGTGTCGGGGAAGGCAGAGCTGAACTGTTTGAAGTAGCAGTTGAGCGGCGAGGCGAAACACTCGAAGGAAACTCCAAACTGTCGGATCAACGCCTCGAACACAGACACCGGCAGCGCCCCCTGCAGACCCGTGCCCTCGTTAGCTCCGCTGCCAAACATCACCTGGACACACACACACACCTCGTTAACTCACCAATCAATGAGTTGTTACCAAGCACAGATGAGGTGAGATCAGGTGACCCCTGATTGGTTAACAGAGAGTCAGCTGACCTGGTATCTCTTGAGGAGGCACCAGACTCTGGACAGGAACTTCTCAAAGCGAGGATCGTCTATACAGCTGTACCTGTACAATAACTCCTGGACAACACAGACAGGCAGAGAGTCAGACAGACACACAGACAATCAGTCCTCTTGCAGATGTGCTGGCGCCCAGAGCAATATTCATGTTCGTGCGGACACAGACAGAGTCACAGACAGACAGAGACACACACAATCTTCCACAAAGGCAGACAGATTTACATTTTACTGAAAGAATGTCGCCCTCCGCTGGTTGACTTCAGCTACTGTGTTTTTCACTGCTAAAATTGCTAATATAGGATTATTAGTAATTGTTGGAGCTACCGCAACTTCTTCAATACAGAGCAGGGCCTTTATTTTTAATTATTTTACACATCCTCCATGTTTACTGGTTTGTGATGTGTCAAACTCACCACCCTGTGAACTCCCGACAGCTCGACCCTTTTCCTAAAATCACATTTAAGCTTCTGTCAATTGACCCTTCGCTAAGTCTCGCCCCTTTAACAGACAGGCTGATAACCGGCCAGCTCTGACCAGGGTCCATCAACTAATATAACTATATATGACTCTTCTTCATAGACATACAATCGTTTAAGATTCTCAACATTTTCAGGCCGGTTTTGTGGATTTTGAGCTAGTCATAGATGTTTTGGTTAAAGAGTAAAATTCTTTTTGTTTAACCAGAAACAGCAGCTATATCGCTCTCGCAAATACACCAGATTCCATTGACAAAGAGAGTAATTTTATCGCGTTGTAAAAGCACACTTAATTCAAACTTAACAGAAACTAAATAAAAGTCACCAAAATTACCTTGGTTCATCCTTCCCCTTTTTCAACAATCACCAGCTCTGGTTTGGTGGAAATAAACCTTTAATTCACCGCATTAGGTGTGAAAATATTGTGAGAAGAGCGAGAGGGAGGTCAGACATCAGAGAAGCAGTGGGGGAAAACAGCTGTAGAGCCAGAATATTTCCACATCTTCGGTTGTTGTAAAATTGGAAAGACTAACCAAGACAAGGTTGGTGAGTTTTATTTTGTTTCTGTCGACTTTGAAGTGTGTTTTACGGTCATGCTAAAATTACTGTTTTTGTCGATGGAGTCTGGTGTATTTGGCAAGAGCGATATAGCTGCTGTTTCTGGTTGAACAAAAAAACTCCATGCTAGCTCCGACAGCATGACGGAGTAACAGCTGCTAACAACAAAGGGGTGGGGCTTAGCAAGGGGTCAATTGAACTCAACACTTCCTGCGGAGATGTTTCACATTAAAAGCCACGACAGAGTGTCTAGTAGTTTCCTCTGCTCATCAGCCACCTGCGGTTACACCTGAATGTGTACCTATGTTGTCGTAGTAACATCAGTATCAGTAGTCTCTCTCAGTACTCAGAGTAGTGCCATCAGTACTGACCAGTTTGCTGAAGTGACCTCTGTTGACTTTGACCATCTCTCCTCTGAAGCGTAAACATGCCACGTCATTCTCAAAGTGCAGCTCGACTCGAGGGAGGGGCGGCGAGGGGATCGCCAGACGCACAGGGTAACAGTAGACCAACCGGGACTGCTGGGGGGATGCACACGCCTCTGAACACACACACAAACAACACATTAATAACCAACACAGGAAACAAAGCTACCTGCAGGCAGGGCTCAGGTGTGTATGTGTGAGTACCTTTGGGTATGGCAGGTAATTTACTAAAAGTCCCACATGAATATTTCTGCATACTGGGGTCCCTAAACAGTCTTTGATTTACATAAATTGGGTATCACTGTAAAGCTGAGACTTGTGGATCCAATGAGCCCAACTGTATTCATGTGTGATGATGTTAGTTCCCATAGGAGACATTTCATAGTAGTGAGACCATTTTTTAAAACTTGATCTTGGTTTGTTTTTGAATTAGTATGGCTGAATGTATAGTCAACATGCATCAATATTATTATTAGTTATTCTCAGATGGATGGCGGGAAATTGTGTATCGGTGCTGTCCCCGGTACTGAAACGGGGGGCAGGATATCGATAGACAGAAAGACAGACAGTGAACACTTTTATTCCTATCTAGGAAATCCATCCATCCTCTGAATGCTCTAGGTATCTAGTTTGTGGCTGTAAAGTTTCATGAGGCTGTGATTATCCTAGAGGTCACCACAGGTCATTTTATACAGTGAGGTCAACTTTCAAATGGTCTCACTACAATGAAATGGTTCCTATGGGGACTAACATCATCACACATCAATACAGTTGGACTCATTGGATCCACAAGAGTCTCAGCTTTATAGTGATACCCAATTTATGTAATTCAAAGACTGTTTGACCCCAGTATGTGCCAAAATCTTGTCCTGCTGCCTACAGATTCTACATGTAAATGCATAACCTGTTTATAGAGATTTTGTGTGTGTGTGTACCTGTGGGGGGGTCCTGCAGCAGACTCAGGTGTGTCTGTCTCATCCGGCGGCTGTACTCTGCAGACAGCTGGTAGATCTTGGAGCAGATTCCCTCCACAGAGTCCTTGGCGACGGCGGTGACGTGAGGACCACACTGTTGTCTCAGGTGCTCCAGACGGTCCTACACAAACACACACATACACAGTAACTACATTACATCCTGGCACAATGGACATGTCTTCAGCTTGTGAATAAACAATCATCCGTTCAGTTCGGGCTGTTGTGGCAGCAGACTGAGCCAGGTAGCCCAGACATCCGTCAGCTTTTCCTGGAGGACCCCGAGGTGTTCCAAAGCCTGATATGTAATCACACCTCTCACTCTAATTTAACAAGGACAGAATGGCTCATAGTGACGCCCCGGTGCACCACACTGCCACAGCACGTCTCGAGAGACGAGAGTCATGTCATTTAAATCAAATCACTGGTTCACAAACATACATCGACGCAAAGCAAAGCAAAATGACATTTATGTACTAGGTTTATATCTTATAAGGGCGGGAACACAATGTCAATGCTAAAGCACCTCAACATTGCGCATTAGTTAAAACCAAAGGTTTTCTGTAGCGCACCGTTATTATTAAACCTCCTTGACAACATAAACGCACACAGCCTACTATCAGTGCCCGATCCGTTACACACACACACACACACGCACACACGCACACGCACACACGCTGGCCTGTGACCTAACGACAGCCGCAGCAGAAACGGGAAAATGATTCCCAAGTCAATGAGGCAAACTTTCTAGCATTAGCATTACCGGTTGGCTAACGTTAGATTGTTCGAGTTTAACGGTAAAGTTACAGTTAACGCTCGTTAATGAGTCAGCAGCCGACGTTTGCATTTACAGTGAGTGAGTTGATGATAACGTTACGTTAACTACGAGGAGTCAAAACTCTGCAACAGCTCAAATCCTGTTATCAATGTTAACCACTTATTTACTCCTCTCCGCCCCCTATAAGTGACATGGCTGTAATGAGATCTCTCCATTACATTTTGTCTGTAGCAACATCCTGCTCCTCTTCCCAGGACAGGAGCATCTTGTCCAGTAGCTCTTCCAACTTTAAGACGCACAGCTAGCAGAGCCGGTCCTAGCTTTTTGGGGGGCCAATATGCAAAATCATATATA
>CAKAOI010043083.1:0-16973 GCA_916701655.1 Sebastiscus albofasciatus | reverse complement strand
GATTGGGGGCAGGTTGAGGAAAGGTTGAGGACAGGTTGGGGAAAGGTTGAGGGCATGTTGGGACATGTTGGGGGCAGGTTGAGGAAAGGTTGGGGACATGTTGGGGGCAGGTTGGGGGCAGGTTGAGGACAGGTTGGGGGCAGGTTGGGACATGTTGGGGGCAGGTTGGGGACAGGTTGGGACATGTTGGGGGCAGGTTGGTGGCAGGTTGGGGACAGGTTGGGGACAGGTTGGGGGCAGGTTGGGGACAGGTTGAGGGCATGTTGGGCCAACCTCCTCCCCTGTTAAAAATGAAAAAACCACCGACTGCCCAGCAGATAGTCTGTTAGCCTGTTGGTAACTATGAGGAGCGAGTTAGCACATGCTTCAACAACTGCATATTCCAGGAGAGAGAGAAACCCTCCAGTGACAACAGGAATAAGGTCATTAGCTTGCAGGCGTACATGGTGCTAACTCTTTCTAACACATAGTGATCAACATATTCTTCTGTCACCTTACAAACACTGAACCAGAATCCGCCCTCCAGGTGTGCTCAACATAACACCTCCGAACACCACTTTGACAGATACTCCCATTCATATCTGGGTGACATCACTAACCCCCGGTGAAGATCTAGTCTGTGTTTCATTAGCGTCAAGGTGTAAATGGCTGTAGCTCAGTCAGGCAGGCTGGGCTGAATACTGCAGGGGCACTAATGAGGAGGGCTGCCACATGTATCCTGAATAATTTAACTGTTTCCATGAAGACGAAAGAACCCGCCCCCCCCCCCGCCCGTGCTGCTGCTGCGGCCACAACAATCCATGTCACACATAAATAACCTGACTCCAATGCCACCGCCTCACACTGAACACAACATGCTGCAGGTCCAACTGCTTTAGAGGAGAGAGTTTATATCTTAATACAACACAAACACGCCTGTTGCATGTTGTCCCCCCTCCCTCTCTGCTTAATGTCCTGTCATCTCTCTACAATACTCTGTCCAATAGAAGACTAAAGATTTAGCATTGCGCTCATATAACATTGTTGGGATGGTTTCATAGCTTCCTTCTTGTATTCCTTTAAGCCATATTTCTATCACCAAGAAACGTGCAACAACGAGGCTCGTATTAAATAAAGTTATGCTCATTCATCTCGTTACTCACGGTTAGATGTCGATGGATGCGTGGATGTCAACGTGCAGCCTGTGCGTGTGTGCGTGTGTGTTATAAACTACACAAAAACAACCAAAACAGGATACAGTATGCCGCGGCGACCCAAAGTGAAGAAAAAGATCAACTTCAACTTCGTCTTTGTGAAATGAACAAATAACTACATTAAAGTGTGCTGAAAAACGATTTGGGCTCTTGGCGTCCTGAAGCAGCGTGCACCGTGCACAGCTGGTACTAATCACCATGACGCCATCAACTGGTGCCAATTTATTAACAATGTAATGCCATGGTTGGCCACATGGGGCACAAATACCAACCACTACTCCATCAACATATATCTTATAATAAGGAACTTCTCCTTTTTTTAATATTTGGCTCCTACAGACGGTTTAAAAGGATCAAATGGTGCAGCAGAACCAGAGATACGGTCTTTTTTTATTCCACACAATCCTACTTCTTGTCAATGCCTGGCGCCTACATTACCCACAATGCAACTCAACGTAGATTTGGGTATGTAATGCTAGCAGCTGGTCTATAGCATTGTGTTTGTGATGTTTGAGATCACAAATGTTCGGCATCGTACAGAAATAATTTAAAAAAAATGGGTCGAACTCAGGAGTTTCCTGTTTTCACTTAATTGACTTTTTATTTTCTGTTTTTGAAGGATTACTTTCAGTTTTCAGTTGTGGTTAGGTTTAGGGACCAATACTACTTGGTTAGGTTTAGGAAAAATATCCATACACTACATATACATATAGAGTATGTAACGTGCGCCTAGTCGGGTGCACATAGCGATGTTCTTCTAAGGACACCTGGGTGCTAATAGCATCTGCTTAAAAGCAACTGTAGGGATACGACTACCGGGAACACCGTGGTCGATGGCCTACAGTATGTACAGTCTACATCACAATACAGACAATAAGTTGGATCAAAAGGTCTTTTTGGTTTCATTGTCACTATAATGAAACAGCGGAGGCTGATCTGCCTCCAGCTCACTTCCTCCAGTGATCATCCACCAGCCGCTCGCAGTAGAAGTGAAAGCACTTCCATGTGTCTGTTAGATGAGCAGCTTTGCCAGCAGGCTTGTTGGCAGGGCACCTATGAGGCACCTTTAGACCCCCGTAGTGTCTAATTTAGCCCTCCCCATGATACAGGGGCCCCTGGGGAGGGAGCCAGGTAATCCGATCCGGAGCCTCTCCCTGCTCTTTGTGCTCGGATGGTCTGTGAATGTCTTGATCAGGACCTGAAAGGCCTTTTTCCTCACAGAGCGACAACAGATGGCGCAAGATGAGGAGGCCTCAATCACCCCCCCCCCCCACACACACACACACACACACACACACCCACCACTCCTCTCTATGTAATCCTCTTCTCTCTGACATCCTCGTCTCCACAGCCACCCTTGGCTTTCCTCCCTTCTTTCTCCTCATCCTCTCCGTCCCAGACCACTTTGTAGCCGGGCGTCTCTCCGCTGCTGTTTTATCTTTGCCTTTCTCTCTCCAGGAGGTTTTCAGTGTGACAGACAGAATGAGAGTCAGTGAGCGGCTCCCCCCAGCAGGAGGTCACATATCGTGCCTAGTCACGGCGTCAGAGACCGAGCTAACATATGCCAACTGTTGGGATTATCAACATGAGGTTGTTTGGTGAATGAACAGCAACAATTAGACGCTGGTATGGCAGTGACCTATTTAGAGGAAGGGATGACAGCACAGGTCAGCTCAGTACATGTCCTGATCCTAAACCCCTCTGTGTCCTTTGGGCTGATTCTCACAGTAACCATTATATACACTGACTTCATAGAGATCAATACACAAAGAAGCATATTATTTATGCAGAAAGGCTGATAGACTTCCCTTTCCTCCCCGTGGATTAAACAAGAACAATGCAAGTAAAAGTCGTGCATTCAAAAATGTTAACTATAAAAAAGCGCGGTTAGACTGTTATCAGGTCATTAAATGGGGCGTTATCAGGCCTGCTACACCCACCGGTAGGTTTTATCATCTATTCACATGGGCAAGCAGCGAAGGAAGGAATAAAAGAAGACGACAACGACCGTAGTAATGATGACAGGAGCAGAATCAGAAGTCACGCCCTGTAGTCATGGACTGTATATAAGAAGTGGACGTATAGTCACCGTGACGTCACCCGTTGGTTTGTGGACCGCCGTTTTGAAGCCTCGAGTTCAGCATTCAGTAGCCATCCTGGTGTTTGGACGTTGCCATCTTGTTTTTTTGCAACCAGAAGTGTTAAGGATGCACCGATGGCACTTTATTCAGACCGAGTACAAGTACTTCCATTTGGGTACTCTCCGATACCGAGTACCGATACGAGTACTTCTCTGAGCCTAAAGAGCCTCGTTAACAGCCAGCTGGAGGAGTCACACAGCTGTCACACATACGAGGCGGTGCGCCGCCACCGGCTCTAGGTCGGCTTGGAAAGGCTCGGGGCGAAGGTGGCTCACGGCCGCAGCTTTACAGCGATCCCCGCCCGGACCTCGCCGCACAGTGGACAAATGTGCTTGCTGTGGGACGGGGCCCCTGCTCCCGGTGCAACTGTCGACCGGGGCAGACTGTCCTTAGTGCGCCCCAACCGCGTCGTGCCCCCAGGGCGGGGTTCGGCCCACGTAAAAGGCACCAGGGGTCTACGGCGATGTCGGCAACCCACCTGACCCGTCTTGAAACACGGACCAAGGAGTCTAACACACGCGTGAGTCAGAGGGTACAAGCCAAACCCCGTGGCGTAATGAAAGTGATCCCGGCCCAGCAGGGTCGGGCACAACACCGGCCCGTCTCGCCCACGCCGTTGGGGAGGTGGAGCGTGAGCGCGTACGAAAGGACCCGAAAGACGGCGACGAGAGGTTAACGTCACGCTGCTGTAAAGTGGTATCGGCGCCGTTGTATCGGAGCCGTTTTGCGAGTACGAGTACATGAGCACAGTATCGGACCCGATACCCGATACTGGTGTCGGTGCATCCCTAAGAAGTGTCATGTCACCAGGTGACACAGCGTGGCTCACTGATTCTGTTTTTAATGTTATTTTTGTCACAGAGGAAGAAGAGACATCAGGCTTTGATACACATATAATACTTGTTAGTAGATATATTCATTGTTGGTTTGAGTCTGAACATTTGTTGACGATATGAAGGCATCGGTCAGCGACGCTCACCCACTCCATATTCACAAACACACACCGCTGCTCTCGTACTCTTAACTGACAAACTGAAAATGGAGGCTTCTATAAATCCATCCCATGCAAGAGAGAGGGGGATGAGCACGAAGAGATTAAAGTTTTTCAGCAATTATTTATGTAAAAACAGCATTATCTTATTCAAACGGACGACAGATGACTCACCAGGGTTTCAGATATGTGGCTAATGATCACATGAATGTTTCCTGTCGTTTCACATAAGAGGAAACGGGAGAACGTGGAGTCGTTATGAAACAGCAGCAACGGGCCAGTTAGTGGATGTAGATACAGAAAGCATCCAGTATGCATAGCTGTGATCTGACCGTGGAGATTAAAGGGAAACAGCATGTGGAGGCGAGGCTTTACGGTGCTTTGCTCTGACCTTTGACCTCCCAAAATCCCTAAAAAAAATCTGAATTATGTTCCGTCTACATGTTAACAGCAGACAGACAGCACAGAGCTGAACAAACACAGCTACTGCAAATTCAAAGGAATGATGTTCTATTAAACCAGAAGTTCTCCATCTTTATTCAGCCACGGACCCCGTCACAAGAGAACATACCAGGAAGCTCTGACTCCAGCACACACAGAGCGAGACTTCATTCTCTGCTCAGGTAGATCTTTACAAAGACAATAGTTGCCTGCTGCTATAGTAATGCTCTGAATATCATATAGAGAACCTTTAAGTAGCAGTAGAGGTAGCAATAGAGGCAGTAGTAGAGGCAGTAATAGAGATAGCAGTAGCAGTAGAGGTAGCAGTTCAGTAGAGGTGGCAATAGAGGCAGTAGTAGCAGTAGAGGCAATAGTAACAGTAGAGGCAGTAATAGCAGTAGAGGCAGTAGTAGCAGTAGAGGCAGTAATAGCAGTAGAGGCAATAGTAGCAGTAGAGGCAGCAATAGAGGCAGTAATAGAGGTAGCAGTAGCAGTAGAGGTAGCAGTTGCAGTAGAGGTAGCAATAGAGGCAGTAGTAGCAGTAGAGGCAGTAGTAGCAGTAGAGGCAGTAATAGCAGTAGAGGCAGTAGAGGTAGCAGTACTAGCAGTAGCAGTGTCAGTACTAATAGTTGTAGTTGCCTGCTGGAGGTCACAGTATCACAAACAGCTGATGAAGTGCGAGTGTGGATCATACTACTGAGCATGTAGAGTAAACACAGAGACTACTAGTGTTGGTCTCCGTCCTTATTGACCCATCAATGGGAAGTTATTGTCAGAGGCATCGTGATGACAAACCACGCTGTACTTTTCCACGCTGATGGAGCTGAGAGCTGAGAGCTGGAGTAGATCAGCCCCTCTATGGAGGCATTCATCTGATCACTGAGCACACTGACTGGGGGGGGGCTGCCCATTACTGCAGATGGTAGGCCATCAAGGCCATTGAGGCGTCCTCAAAGGAAGGCACAGCTGCAGCACACACACATTCAGAGTACACACCCCCCCTCTCCTCTTCCAGCTTGGACTCCCTGTCTTGTTAACACACTGCCTGCCTGTGTACTATCATCAGCTACATGAGTGGAGACTTGTGTTTGAGTTCTGATCAATTTAATAAATATAAATCAGCTAAAACATTAGACCTGGATCCATTAATCAGCCCGGTGGGTATCGGCCCATATCAGCTTAATGCAGATATATCAGTATCAGTGTATATGTCGGCAACACAGAGATACCAAACAGTGTCACCATCACATAGTTTGTCTAGTTTAGGTAATAAAAAAAACATTGTGTTTTGGGTTAAAATAACTAAAAACACAAAGACAACTAGACTTCTGCTTCTGCTCCTGTCATAACGACTACAGTCGATAGAGGTCGCTGTCGTGTTCTTTTAGACCTTCTTTCAGTGATCTACCATGTGAATAGATGATAAAACCCTACTAGTGGGTGTAGTAGGCCCTTACTGACCCACATCTATGGGGCTTATAGCGACTGATAACGCAGAAAGCATAAGCCCTGGAATGATTATGTCATTATTTTACAGTTGCAGCGTCACGTGAGCATCACTTAAACTACAACATCAGACCTGAGAACATGCGGGGACAACACACGCACTGCTATCCAGCTTCATGATTAACATGCACCTCTTCTGCAAAATAGCATGACAACACGCAGTCTGTAGCCACAGGCCGTCCACACACGCACGCACACGCACACACACGCACGCACGCACAGCGGACCAACATTTGTTCTATAAAAGCAGCTTGATGCCCTTGTTCGCCCTTTGGTCAACAGAACAATCCCCACCTAGCAGGCTGATTGGTTGATTGGTTGATTGGTTGGTTGATTGATTGATAGAAGTCGTGTCGGTGTCTGATGTGCACGCTGATGTTGTGCGTTGTTTCTCTGGTTCTTACCTTTCCGGATGAGGTCCTCGACGTCTTGGTTGAAGCCCAGCCGATGGCACTTCCTCCACAGCCCAGTGTTGGTGGAGTTGTGCTGCCTCTTGCACTCGTCCGCGGCGCTCATGGCGAACAGCTGCCGCCGGTTCCGGGCCAAAAGCAGCTTCTCCTCCCAGCGCGGTGGCAGGCTGCTCCGGCCGGCCATCAGCGGCAGGCTGATCCGGCCGGTCGGCAGCGGCAGGCTGCTCCGGCCGGCCGGCAGCGGCAGGCTGCTCCGGCTGGCCATCAGCGGCAGGCTGCTCCGACTGGCCATCAGCGGCAGGCTGCTCCGGCTGGCCCGCAGCGGCAGGCTGTTGTTGGGGATGTAGATGAAGCCCGGGTCCTTGCGGCGGCTGGAGATGCTTCTGCACCGATCCTTATACCTCCTGGCGTCGGTCTCGTACCAGTGGTCGGAGCACATCGCCACAGCCAGCATGCCCAGGGCGCAGAGAGACAGAGAGAGCCCGGCGTACAGCAGCAACTTCCCGGCGGCCATGCTCAAGCTTCTGTCACAGCCGCATCAGCACCTCGACAGACGGACAGCTCCTCTGCGGCTCAGCTCACATCCCCTCTGGAGAGCAGCGTCGGGACCATTATCAGATCGATTTATGAATGTGCAAAGAGAAGGAAACCCACAGCTCGCTCTGAATCACACGGTAAATCCCGGTATTCCGGTGTTTTCACGGTGACAGCGTCGCTCCTGCGTGCTCGGCGCTGCAGCAGCTCGGAGGAGACAGAGAGGAGGAGAGGAGGAGGACGAGCTTATCTCATGTCAGCATCCATCCGTCCGTCTGAGCAGGGCGACACACCAACACGCACACAACACATCAGCACAGCTCTTTAGTACACACATATACTTACAGCAAATGCACCTTTACTGCAAATAAAAACATGCACTAAGAAATAAAAGCATGCACAAAGAAGGATGGAGGAGGGGGGGCGGTAGAAACAGCTAGAGAGAGAATCGTCTGCATTTAGCCGACGCCTGTCTACAAATACAATGCCGTTACTAAACAAGCAGGAGCATTATGCATTGCATTCTACACATGCAGCCTACCTGATGTGTCCAAACAGAGTCCATGCAGACTGCAGAGCGCCGTCCATCAGCAGCAGCAGCTTCAGAGAGACACTCAGCATCAGGACCGTCTGATAGGAGGACTGCAGCTGCTCCAGAGGAAGGCCTGTCCACGGACCAATCAGCAGCAGCCTGCTAGCTCTCAGGCTACATGCACATACACACTGCATTGATATTAACAGTCCTGTTGTGCTGCTACAGCCTAGCCTGCATGCTGCTGCTGTATGTGCGTCTGCTCGGCTGAATCAGCTATATTGGGACCGTATTTTGTTATTAAAAAAATAACTTATTTGTTGATTCCATTTATTATTACTTTCTTATTTTTGTACTATTATTATTGTTTTTTAGTTTTTTTGTTGTTTTGTTTTTCTAACTCTACTCTGTCTTTTTGTCATTATTATTATTGTTATTTATTTTCTTGGTTTTGTTTTGTCTTGTCTTGGGTTTGTCTGTAAGCTCATCTACTTAAAAGTTGGTTTATAGACTGTTGTAATTACAAACAGTGGATTGCATATATGAAAACAGCCTTAAAAAAAGGGAAAAATAAAGTATAAATAAAAATAAAATAACCCAACGTATGTAAGGCCTACATTTCTGAATTTCCTCAATATACTTTCTTTATGTGAAGAAATTAAGTGTGCATTATATTTCTCACAAAGCATGGCTCACCATTTTGTTGTAGTTACTGCAAAACTATTTTTCAGGGACGTTTCATCAACCTCTCTCTGCAGAAATCAGGCTGGTGTTTCTGCAATAAGGTCATCAAATCTCTCAGGATTCTGAGAAAAATGAGAGCTTTTTGTGGACAATACTGTTAACATTATATTATAGTTTAATTCATCCATATTTCATATAGGCTTTAAGCACTTTTCCAACTTATCTGAACAAAATATTGCAGCTACAGAAACAGTTTATTAGAGCAGCTTCTATCTTATGGAATGAAAAGGTTCATTTAAAGGATTCCTTTTTGTCATTGTTTATGTATATATATATATATATATATATATATATATATATACAGGTAGGGTTAGGGTTAGGGGTTAGGGTTAGGGGGTTAGGGTTAGGGTTAGGGTTAGGGGTTAGGGGTTAGGGTTAGGTTTAGAGTTAGGGTTAGGGTTAGGGGGTTAGGGTTAGGGTTAGGGTTAGGGTTAAGGGTTAGGGTTAGGGTTAGGTTTAGAGTTAGGGTGGGTTAGGGTTAGGGTTAGGGTGAGGGTTAGGGTTAGGGTTAGGATAGGGTTAGATATGTATATATATAATATATATATGTATATATATATATATATTATTTTATTCTGTCTGAACTTCTCCTTGATCTCCTTGATTTTTGTCATGGTAATATTTTTACCTATTGCATTGTTTGTCCTTTGGGTATGTTTTTTTTGTATAAGCCATTATAGGCATAGCTACCTCACACATATTTTACATTCCTTTCTATTTTACTGTATTTTTATATGTGTGAAACAAAATTGAACAATAAACATTAGTGTAGGCCGTCGCTGTCAACACTAATGACATAATTCAAAGAATATTTGAAACTGATTTCTTGTTTTTCTCAACCTTAAATATACAGTTTGTCTAAGGTTGCTTGATATTATGTATAAGCCTATTATGATGTGCTCTTCCTTGCACTCTCTCCCCCGGCCTGTTGGTGCCTTTCTATTTCGCCCTATAGGCCCTGAATGCATCATGGATAGAGGTTAAATTATGGATTAGACAAAGTGATCAATAGGCCACGCCTGCATCAGCAGGCACCAACATGGCTGCTTCATTAGACTAAATTCACTGTAGCACCACTATACTTGCACATTAAACATACTGAACAACAAAATCCCAGTGGAATGAAAAAAGTGGTTTACAATCCCACAATGCAATGTGTCACTGTACCTGCCAGTGATGACGCAAACAATCACAATGATTCGTATTTGTCAGAAATCTGAATTTATTTTCAGCTCATTGTTTTGGTATCACAGCCCATAACTTAACTGTTGTGGTTCAGAGTCACAGCAAACAGCAGACAGACTCAGTCAGAGATGAGCTGGTGAACATAGCGGAGCATTTAGCTGCTGAAGAGACAGTTTCTCAGGAGTTGGTGGAGACTAAAACCAGAGCTAAAAGAGAGAGAACATATAAGACTTAGCTACATTCATCAGGTGGACACAAACAGGACTCCAGATGAATGATAGTGTTGCTAGGTGTCTGCGTACAGAAACAGAAGTACGAAGTTAACTGAAAAAGCAAGAACGGCATTCTCATTGCCCACGTGCATTTAGTGCAACACTCTCCCCACTACTGGTAGGATTCAAAGACTAACAAATTCATCCATCAATATGTTGTTCATTCTGTCTGATACTTCTGTATTGTAGTTACAATAAATCTTTGCAAGCAGCTGTGAAGTGTAATGTTATGTTTGCAAATGACATATGAAGACTTAAAGGTGCTCAATACGAAATTCACAGCACGTCTATTGCCTCCACACGGCTCTCAACCTGGGGGCAGTCGGAGGATGGGTACGCTTCTGCAACAACACCTGACCAGCTGTAACCACCGTATGAGAGTGGGGCGCGCTCACATGCACTAACATGCACTTAAAAGCATATACGTGGCCGACCCGCCTACATCAACAAAGCACAGAGAAGCTGTGATTACAACACACACAGAGGGAGAGAGACTTCATTCTCTGCTTTACATAGATAGTAGTTGCTGCTATATTATTATATTAATGCTGTGGATATCATATCGACGGTAGAGGAGCTTGACCCAAGGCCCATTCTAACCCAGCCGGAGTCTGTGCTCATGGCTCATATGCTCTCTGTGTTTCCTGTCAGGCAGCATCATGTCCAGCAGAATCTGTTTCTTCATATCTGGCGCCCTCTTCTGTTAATAAACTGTAAGAACACTATAGAAATAGACTGACTCTACTGTGTCCATGCAGACTTAACGCACAACTGTCATTGAAACAGTTATTCAAAAGACCCACCACATACTTTATGCAATTTATGAAAATATAGTAACATAGGGACAAAACTCTCTCAATTTAAAACAGTTACATTGCACAATTTCTTATATTATGTTTCATGTTTTATTTTAATTTTTCTATTTTATTTTTATGTCTCTTGATTTTTGCAGTATTTTGCTTTTATTTTTATTTCCTCAGTATGTTTATTGTTTTGCAGCAAACTCCGAGGAATATTCCTGGTATGTGAAAACCTACTTGGCAATAAACTTTATTCTGATTCTGGCATTCAACACATTTAAAGTTTGACCTGATGACGGTACAATAGAGTAAGTTAAGGTGTCACCAAAGTCATTACAATTCATCCTGTTTTGATAACGAAGAATTGACACATTTATGTATAATTTATAAAGTATGTATCTTGTAAAAACAAAATGTCACTTCACTATGAAACAAGGACGATGACATTTCTTTCTTTTTTTTTTACCTTGTTTTGTTTTATTTTTTTATTATTATTTCTAAATGACAGTATCCATAGTAACAGCAGAAAACATTAAAAACATTTACATACAAAAGAAGCATAAACATAAACAAAGGGCTGTGACAAACATAAAAGGACAACAGAAATGAAACAAAACCAACATAAAATAAAAATAAAAACACACAATAATAAAAAATAATAATAAAAAAAGCGAGAGTATGACAATAATTTCACTTAAAAACATTAAAGATATATATTATACATTCATTGTTTTCATTGCTTTTTTTGTTTTGTGAGGAAGAAATTGTTGACAGATATTATTCCATTTCTTTCATAAATACAAAGAAATTCACGGAAAGGAACTTCGTGAGAATTCAAATTAAATTAATAAGAATTACTGTCTTTGTCACTGTAACCATAGCAACCAAATATAATATTTCTATAGTGCAGTGCAAAATCTGAGAAAATGTTAACAAGTATTAAAATTATTGACATATTTTCTACAATTCACATGATAATTTACAGGATCAGAATAAATGAGAGCAAGTTTCAGGATGGGATTTTTACATCTATATGTCACTCTTTAACTTCTCTAAGAAATGTTTCACTGTTTCATGTTATGAAAGAAATGGAATTATATCTGTCAACAATTTATTCCTCACAAAACAAAAAAAGCAATGAAAAACAATGAATGTATGCAATATCTTTAAAGTTTTATTATTATTATCTACTTATATATTTATTTTGATTGTGTTTTTATTTTTATTTTATGTTGGTTTTGTTTCATTTCTGTTGTCCTTTTATGTTTGTCACACCTCTTTGTTTATGTTTATGCTTCTTTTGTATGTAAATGTTTTTAATGTTGCCTGCTGTTCCACTGGAGGATGAAAAGAGGATGATCAACGCGTCATAACTTTGAGCTACACATGCGCAGTGAAACCTGTAGCTCCAGTTACACTGCGCATGCGTCATAACCCAGAAGTACATCCTCCTGTGTCCTTACCTCCTTCAACAGGCCTTGCTATGAAACAGGAAGTAAAAGCAAACTAACCAATCAGCTGCAGGGATCACGTGTGACGCAGTATAATGGCAGAGTGAAGGTTACTGTGCGATAACTAACACGTTTTCATTTAACGCTAGTTGTTATTTAACTCTAGTTTAGATTTATTAACATTTATAGAGCTTTAGTTTCACTGGACAGAGTTCTTCTTCCTCACAGACCGAGCAGGTAAGAACACACCATGTTCACATGTGAAGGGTTGATATCCATCCTGTTGTTGCATGAGAGTAGTGATGGTGAGCTGAGGCTCCACGGTGGGGAGATGAGCAGTGTACAGCAGCCAAGAGGATAGTGCAAAAAACAAGAAGCAGCTAACACAGTAAAAACAGCTAAACAAAATATGAACCATTTAAATAGAAGGAAGTATAAATACAGGAGCAGTATATACAGTATTGACAATAAACAGACTATTAACTCAATTGCACACATGGAAAATGATATTGCACAGTGAGAATGAAATGAAAATCCACCTGAAAATATCAGGTTATTGTTCGATATATTTTACACAAAAAACATCGTATACATGTTAAACTACAGTGTTCTAATTACACCGTGGAGGGCTATGGTAGCCTACTGTACTGTACTTTGTTATTGCCCTTCATGTGGTTATTTGCATAAAAACTCACAATTCAAATGATTATTTAAATATTTGCTTTGATTAAAAACAAAAATAAAATCTTGGCATGCTTAGAGCTATAGTTATGAAGTTAAACAGGTCATAATTCTCTCTTTAATATCTATTTTATATTGATGTGAAAACATCTCCTTCAAACAACCAGATTTATTCAAGTTTCTCACCAAAAAACTACATTTTACGAGAGATGTAATTTGCCTTCGCCCAATAGTCATTTTTACTGAACAGAGCTTGAACGCCTCATAATAGTAGCTCAATGGCACCTCGGTTAACGTTCGTATCTCCGTGAAGTGTTGTTATTCATCATGTTGTTGCATGAGAGATTCTCATTAAGTCTTTAGTTTAATCTTTTATCATATTGATGAAATCTAGAATATGTTAAACTACTGTGTAGGATTGCTCGATGTTTTCATGAGTTGTATTGTACTGATACACAAACTGTCTTCACCTCCTCGTGTTAAGTGTGAGTTAATTGTGTGATCCTGATCAGAGTCTTTTGATATTGATTTTCTGCCAATCAGATCCAATTCAATATTTTTTTTTTTCCCCCTTCACAGTACAGTTGCACAGAGTCTACAGTAACATTCATTCAAATACAGAATCGTTAAGAAAACTTTTGGAATATGTGAGAAAAAATAAGAGTAGCCAGGGTCTGAAGTTAACTTTTCTCCCTTCCTGTCGCTGTGGCAGGTTCATGTTGATGAATAGATCCTGTAAATCTGTATGTGTTTGCATACATTACAGCTCCATACATACAACATAGTTAAACATTCTATAAAGCTAAAAATGCTGTGTGTACTATATTTACACTGTATCCCAAAAACATGCTTCATTCGGTGACAGTTTATGTTTTTGCTCAAAGTGATGATGTCACTATCATCTCCTCTCTCTATGATCCTCCAGAGATGATCAAATAACCAGATCATATCTGATTTATTTCAGTCCTCTCTGTCAGCTGTCCAGCCAGTCATGGCCGGTCTGTCCAGCTATGCCGTGCGCATGGCCAGACTGAGCGCCCAGATCTTTGGGGGGGTTGTGCGTCCGACAGACTCCAGATCTCTGAAGGTGGTCCAGCTGTTCCAGGAGCCTCCCATGGCCCAGAGGAAGGAGGTGTACGACTGGTACCCACAGCACAAGATCTACTACTCCATGACCCAGAAGCTCCGCTTCATGGGACTGTTCAGGTACTCCAGAAACTGCTCAGCCATCCAGTAATGTTCACAGACATAAAGTATATGCTGGATCAATGGCTTTGTGTATACTGTATATATGCAGTAGAGTTTACATTTCCACAGCACTAACATAAACTAGCAGCTAGTTTGGCCATCCTTCAAACAAAGCGAGCCGGTATGAGGAAACATAAAGTCATACTAGGTCCTCTTTAACCAGATGTTTGCTCTTCCTTCTCAGAGACGAGCACGAGGACTTCAAGGAGGAGATGCGTCGCCTGAGGAAACTGAGGGGAAAAGGGAAACCAAAGAAAGGAGAGGGGAAGAGAGCGGGCAAGAAGAAATGAGCTGCTGTTTGTCTCTACGGAGACGGACGGCGTTGGACTGTGAACACGCTGTTTGTGGACATCACTGTATAGTGGGATGCTGATCCTGAACCGGTTCCTTTGGTTTGGTTTGGTTTGGTTTGGTTTGGTCTGGACTGCACAGTCGCTTTGTGGAAAACTTTTCTACGTTGGAAAGAATAATACCTTAGGTCAGCAATGTTATACTGAAGTGAATCCATCCTTTTATTGTTATTCGATATCTTGCATTTAAAACAAGCTGATAAGTCTGATGATCTGAGAGCTCATACGACCAGAAGAAGCAACTGGTCTGTTGCAGGTAAACTGCACCTTATGACTAAGCGTTGGCTTAACTGTTCATGGAATCGCTGAAACATGATGTAAAGAAACTTTCATATTTTCAAAATAAAGTCCATGTGAGGAATGTGTAGAGTGTTCCAGAGCTCTTCCTGCCTGCTGTTCTAAACCACTGCTCAGTACCCAGATGTTAATAACACCTGTATTTCATGCGGTACTACCTGTTCCAGTGAATGTGTGGGTGGATCTAATGCTTGGCCAGATGCCATGAGGTTTATCAGCTCCACGCTCAACACTTCAGGAGTATTGTGACCTGCTGTGGGTCACTGCTGACGGGTACACAACAGACAAAAACACAATGTAGTGGTCCAGTTTCACTGACTTCAAGCCTGGATGACCAGCTGGCCCTGGACCCCAGAGGCCCCAAAAGGCCCGCTGCATGTCAGATACAGCTTGTAATTCTTGTCAGTGAATCACTAGAGTACATGCGTCTCTAGGCCCCGTCTCATGAGTAAGAGTAATATCTGTTAGAAGGAGCAGGATGAAATCACAGTGAATGATCAAGCTCCACCTACAGGAAGGCTGCAGTACGCACTAAATGGTCCTCATGTCTGCAGGAAGCTCGTGTGGTTCTGAATACTGTTAATTGATTTGAATGTAAGACTGTCAAATGTTAGTGATATCCAGTGTGACAGAGATATATTTGTCTTTCCGGTAAGTTTTCTTTCTGTAAGTAGAGAATTAGGTAGGACTGTATTTGCTGGTTTTAAGCCTGCTGAGGTCTAGACATATGGATCTGGGTCCAGTGGAACTGCAGCTAATAATGGATGATAGGGTTGATGTGATCTATATAAAAGATTGTGACGCGGGGCACAGTTGCATAAGTTGTATACTGTATTTAGGGTGAGTTGCCCTGATGTGGGACACCTAAGCTCCAGCAGGTGTCGGTCGTCCTTAAACAAATAAAAGTCTGAGGTCGGGTGCGCTGCCACATGGGGGGCAGTGGACCTCGACAGACTTAATGTAACGGGTATAAATGTCTTAGAAATAAAACAGTCCTGCTAGTTTGTATCAGGATACGTTTATGATGTATTTATTTGTCAAAAAATATTATAATACATATGTGTATACATATATATATGTACAAGTCAAGTGTACATCTATGTACACTTGACTTGTACATAGATGTTTTATTTTATTTCTTATTTTATTGTTGGTCATTGGTGCTTTCTATATATATATATATACATATATATATATATATATATATATGTATATATATATATATAATATTATGAGGATGATTTGCTTAATGTGGGTCAGCATGAATTGTGCAGTAATAATGGTTGTATATGGTTTTAGTCTTCTAATGCATTTTCTTTTATCTTATTTGTTTACACATATAAAAAGGTACAAGTAGAGATTACTGTACAGAAACTACAACAAATGTGATGGAGAGGTGCAAAAAAAACTCTGTGGGGCTTCAGGGCACTCTCCAGATAATGTCATGAACTGGGACTGGTACTTTAAAACCATTCAGTATTTGTTTAAGCCTTTAATGAACATTTACATGATCTATTGGGAATAAACTTCATAACCTATAATTAATGAGGCAGGGCCTAATAATAGCCTAATAATATTAATAATTATAATTATCCACCCCTGATAATAATGAAATAGTTGATCCTTTAGTGGCAGGTTGACAGCAGTGGTTCTTTTTTTTTTACTACTTTATTTATTTTTATTTTAGTTTTTATTTATGTTTTTTTGTGTGTATATTATTTCATGTGTTTAGTGTGCTTCTAATGTTGGTCTTAGAAGTCTTCAAACTATTAGTGTTATATTGGTTATTTCCTTTATTTTCCAGGGGAAAATGGATGAAAAATAGAAAACTACTACTACTACTACTACTACTAATAATAGCTTCATAATAAAAATAATAATAATAATAATGGCCTCATAATAATAATAATAATAATAGCCTCATAATAATAATAATAGCCCCATAATAATAATAATAATAATCCACCCCTGATAATAATAATAATGGCCTCATAATAATAATAATAATAATAATAGCCTCATAATAATAATAATAATAGCCTCATAATAATAATAATAGCCCCATAATAATAATAATAATAATAATAGCCTCATAATAATAATAATAATAATAATAGCCTCATAATAATAATAATAATAGCCCCATAATAATAATAATAATAATAATAATGGCCTCATAATAATAATAGCCTCATAA
>CAKAOI010043081.1:0-17066 GCA_916701655.1 Sebastiscus albofasciatus | reverse complement strand
GCGGTGTCACTAACATCTTTACTTTTGTCGTAATATTTGAGGTTGTAGCTTTGTGGTCTTAAATAAGGATTCTTTTAATTTGCTTGTCACCACTGATATGTCATTTTCCTCCTTGATAATTACTGTTAATCTGCGTTATGGGCACTTTGAATTATTTTGTCTACTAAGGATGTAACGGTTACCAGTTTCACGATAAACCTTGGTAAAAATCGTAACGATTAGTATTACCGTTTCAAATTTGAATTATCATTTAAACCGTGTCTGATTACCGCCAGGGTTTCCGCCAGTGTATTGCAATGTTGACTCTACGCCGGTCCTAAGCATTAAGGAATTACATTTTTTTAATATATTTTTAAGATGTTTTTTAAACTAAAATGTGTACAAGTAGCAAACTGCTTTAAGAAACTTACTGCGTAGGTTCTGTGCGCAACTTTAGCGAGTGTGCGGTCGAGAGAGAGAAGGCGAGTGTGTGACTGTGAGTATGAAGGTAGCAGTAACGTTATAGTTGTGAACGTAGCAGTGTCGTGTGTGCACAGTATAGTTTGTCATTGAATAAATGCTACAACTCCTCTAGACCAAAGCCAGGTGTCTTTCTTGCCACCTGCTGATTAAAGCCAGAGATATACTTGCTTTTAACAACGCGTTCACGTGCGCATGATGGCTGCCTCACTCGTACTGCGTCCAACAACGCGAGGCTTTCATCCAGGAGACCGCTGTTCATGTCCTGTGCGCTACGTTTCACTTTCATGATCGTTTGTGTCCCGTGTTCACAACATCAAGTCACATTTTCACTGTAAAAACTTAGTAATTTTAAGCCCGACCATGTTGTTTTTTCCTAAACCTAACTAAGTGGTTTTGTTTTATTCGCAACATTAGGCACTGTGTTTACTGCGACCGAAAAGTGACGCCAAGGGGTCTGACAAAGCATCAGCATGTGACAAGTTGGGATGAGAACGTGTTGGCAGTACATACTGTATGAACGATTGGGTTCGCAGTCGGTTGTTACGCGAACACCTGGTTAAAAAGCAAGTATATCTCCGGCTTAAAGGATTAACTTGAAGGGGGTTAGCCCTTAGCCTTAAGGTGGACTGACCTTTAAGGTGGACAACATTACAAGAACACCTACGGGTGGACCTGTAACATGGGTTGACTCCTCCTTTACGTTAAATGTTGGGCCTCATTGTAATTACTCAAATGCAACAGCATATTTTCAGCAGATATAAACAATACCGCATAATACTGTGATAATTTTAGTCACTATCGTTTCATCGTTTCATCTCTATCGTCTACCTTCTGGCACAGGTTTAACCTTTGACTTTTTCTCAATGACAGTTTAACTTAATATCCCCTTTAGCCCTTAAGTAAATCTAACCCTGTAACACCAATTTATTTTAATCAACACCAGGCTAATTCTAGGACCATGTCTATGAAAACTACTGCAGCACTAAGCTTAATCCGTATCCGTGGACGTAGACATACGCCAGTGGCCCACTTATAGCTTAAATGACTAGTTTAGTTAACCTTCCTGTTTAAGTCTAACATATTGTTATGACAGCAATAGTGCACTGCATAATTTCCACGGCATTAGCATCAGTCATCAGCCAGCCTGCTATAAATACACCTGACAGCAGAACTGTTTGGGAAGTGTTCTTCGCAGGATAGTGCGCAGGACTCCAGAGGTGAGGTACTCTGATAGTGCAGCTCATGAAATATTTGCTGACTTCTATCACCTATGGGACTGCTGTTCTGATGGAGCCAATGATATGTGCCCCTATTAGTCTCTAAGGAGGTTTCCTAGCCCACTTTCACCCGATCCGTGCCAATTAAGTAGCAGAATTATGTATATTAGTTGGAGTCACTTGCACTTCCACGCAAAGGAATGCGTATAGGGAAGGATGACAGAAGGGATAGCGTTGAATAATTAGAGTGAATTTTCAGAGCCCTGGAAACTCAATCATATGCTGCCATATGCTAACTATTTTTAACCTATTCTTTCCTCCTCTTCTCCCCTCCTTCTTTCATATATTCCACTGCAGAAATGAAGAACAAACTCTGTCTGCACTGCTCTTACTTTGCCTGAGGTAATTGTTCAAAGTCCACATGACGACCGAGAGCACTTTAATAAAAGTCATAGTGCACACTTCCTTAAAATAAACTTGTTTTAATAATCTGTGTGTATGACCACAACTTTCATTCTCATGTCTAATTATCATTTTCCCTCCATCAGTGATAAACAAGTAAATGGATCCCAAAAGCCATGCATGAAAAAGCATTAATTGAGCTCCTCAGACTTTCTGTAAACTCATTATGTCATGCTTGGTTTGTCATCCATACAATGCTCACAGGCGATGGCTCTTTAGTCTTCTTTACGGAGCCAGGCGGTTTGTGGAAATATGGAGTGTCACAAGCGGACCTCTAATCCTCACAGACACTTCCCACAGTCATCAGTATTCTAATGACTCACCACCGCCGTCCCAGGGTGTTTATTTTTAGAGATAGAGAGATTGATGAGATGCTCATATCATCCTTAACCACCAACTAATTAACTAATTAGGACATTCAAATGAAGACTTGCTCTGGATAATGCAGCGTGGCTTTGGCATGGGCAAACAGCTCTTGATTCGAACTGCTTGACTCAGCTTCGGGAGGAGGGCTGGGGGTTGGTGGGGGGTTCGGCATCATGGTCTCTTGCTCATGGTTCATGTTCGCCTCATTGGTGCCAAATAGTTCTGTTACATTATTGATGAGGGCAGGTATTGATCAGACAAAATGACGCCGTGTCGGGACGACCGCGGTGACACCGATGGTATCAACTTAACGTTGTTTATATTCATGTATTCGTAATCAGAGCCTGTGCGCCTCCGTACAGTTTCTCACACAGGTGTACATGAAGAGGCCTCATGTAGATCGATGATTTGTCATCAAACCCCTCGACCGCGCCGATCCATCCTCTTCATTGTCCGAGAATGCGCTCTTGTTTTTCAAGAGCTTCAATGATTTTTAATCGCGCTCCACTTAGGGTGACTTTGAACTTTGAACCATGGGCGCCGGAAGTAGGGGGGGCCAAGGGGCCATTTGCATCATTCCCGTCTGCGCCGTGCATCTCCAGACTGCAGGGTGTCAGAAGTGTTTTTACTCTACAGATACTACTGCTCCATCTCAGCTATGTCTCACGTAAACACAACCTGAACTGAAGCCTTTATTTACGCTTCAAGTCTATGTTCTTCGTCAATACATGCTTAAATACGAGGTTGAAGCCCAATAAAAAAGCACGGAATAATATATTTATCCATATTTTGCAATCGGCGGAGTGTGCTGTGGATCTTTATCGAATCATAATCGACCATTATGTGACCTAATTCAAATGAAATCAAAGAGATCGGACATCCAGCACACTACAATTTCATAATGAATCGAAAATATTTTTACACTTCTCAACTGGTGGGCTGGCCCTTGCCGGGCGTATCGTCCAGTGTGCCGCGACCGAGGTCTACTTGGAATGGCCCGACCGTGAGTTTTACAGCACCTCACACCGCTGCCCGGGGCCATGGAGTTCTCGCTGTCCTGGCGCAACTGTCCTCAGTGCGAGGGGTCTGCGGCGATGTCGGCACCCCGTCTCCTTTACCATGCTTATGCTGTGTGACTTTTTGCCATCAGCATTCATATCCACACAACCTTTATGATTAAATTGTTTAGTAGAGCATCAAGTTCTTCATAGATCTAGCCTCGTATTTTGGTCTCAAAGTTCTCCAGATTGTTGCATTTAATTTTAAAATGTTCAAAATCTTCTTCCAGTGGAGCGTGACCACGGACACCCCTAGAGGGTCCAAGGTCACCCACCACCATCTCTCAAAATCCTGCTGGAAACACTGTATTACGTCATCCAAACCTGTCCCCCCCACTTCAAAACTCATTCCGGCGCCGCTGCTTTGAACTCACCTGCTTTGAAGGTGAAAGGCCTTCAAGATCTTGCTGTCTGTATAATATTTAGTTTTTCACCATTGACTCATTCACCCTTTTACCTTGTTCTCTTGGTCCGTTCTTTATCATTATCCATCTATTTGCAGTAATTGTTAGCCCACCAGGAGTAATGTGTCTGTAGGAGATGTGGATGATGGCTTATTGCTGCTATAACGTGTAGACCAGCCCACAGTCTCCTGATTATGATTGAAACGATGCACCTCATCCTCAGCTTGTTTTGTAAAAGAATGCTTTTGACACTAACATTCGAGGGTTTAATCCCACATGGCTCTACTTTAAAGGTTAATAATCCTTTTAATTAAAGGATAAGCCTGGTATTGAGCACAAAATGTAATCACCAACGGATTACCAGCGGGATGAATATAGCCATAGCAATTAGTCCAATAATTAAGGTTTTAGTGCCGGACAGAGATGAGAGCGCTCCGGCGATGTGTCATAAAATTCATAGAGTTGTTAGGACGCTGTGAATATGTTGGTTGCAGCTTTACAGCAGCGCGCCTGCATGCGCACCCTGGGCGGTGGTGAAACATGGCGTCCCAGCGGATGGAGCCGCAACAGCTGTTCTTGCCTGAGCCTGGTGTTTTCGCACAATATGATCGCTCCATCAGCGAGCTCGCTCTCCAAACAGCCGCATCTGCATTCATCAAACACACTTATCAATAAACAGGGCCGCGCAACAAATAAATGATCTCCGAGAGGGAACAAAGCAGCAAGCCTCGAAAAAAATGTCAGCCGTACACTTTAATCACCGATGTTGTTAATCAATAAAACTGCTTCATATCTTTTAATTAAAGCTTTATTCGCTGCAAATGTTTGCTGAATCTGTCTGCATATCTTTTGTGTTTTTTTTTTTCGTTAATGGAACCAGTTGGGGCCGGGGAATGGAGGTGGCAGCTGCTGATGACCAGTCACGATGGGGCACTTGTGTTTGTAATTGCATTTTGTCACCTACAGAGGGTGTTAAGAATCCTTGTTAAAAAGCTGAGGGAAATCTCACAGTAACAATTATTGTAGAGCAAATTACCAGGTAGGCAATATCTAAGCTGTCAAGAAAGGTTAGGAGAAATGAGAGGAAGAAGATGGACTATTCAGACATTCATCATGGCCATAGTTGCCACTTCCAAATTGAAAATTGGAGGGAATGCATCCTTCATTTTCTCAAAATTTGAATGAGTTAGTTCTGATTATTGCTGTGATTGACAGAAAGGCCTGGATAAATAAATAGAATGGTAATTCATTTCTGTGCTTGCGTCTTAGATCCATTCCTACTTCTCAGTGTTTTGACGTTACCGATAAATGCCGAACGAGACGTGTGCATCCGGATCAGACTGCCCACATAAACATGTATGTGAACAGGCACATGATAGACGCACATGAACATGTATTAATAGATGTAATCTGGCCTTGGTTGGTTTTGGGAGGATTCCTTCACTGGCACTGGCTGCAGTGGTACCATCGCACAGCGTTGCCACATGAGAGTTTCACTCCACCATCTGTCTCTTTTAACTCTGTATATTACATTTGCACCACGCACTTGGAAATGTAGCTTCCTCGTTTTAATGGGAATGTGAGGCAACCGTAAAATAAATATTCTCTCTTTCCTCTGGCAACCGGGGCGTTGCCAGAGCCAACAGCAGCGTCCGCGTTCATTTGCAACAGCATTGTCCTTTGAATTCCATTTACGGCGAGCTATAAATTGAATTATTGAAAAGCTATTGTTTGTTGCATGAAATCAGTGAAGCAGTAAAGGGGTTAAAGTCAAAGAGTCGTAAAAACAATAAGCAAGAGTGTGAAAAAAATCTACTCCAATCAGGATTGGGTCAATATTTAGCCCCTCACCATATCACAGGATTTAATAGGACATGCTCCATGTGTATTTATGGGTTGTAGACATCTGCTGAAAATGGGAAAAGGTTTAAGCGTTATTGATTCTGGATTTTAAAAGTTTTACTCGGTAACACATAGGTAACTTTAAGTTTTGGGGGGAGTTATTTTGGGACATGATCTAGTTAGGTAGAAAAAGTAGGCCTGAGTCTGACAAGAACTCCTGCTAGTCCTGTGGGTACAGTGGACAGACCGAGTTTTACCTGCTGGCTGACAGCTTGAAGTTTAACTAATTAAATGCTTTTCTCATTCATTCTAAAACATACTTTAACATTTTGGACAGAAAATGGATCTGCATATATTTGGATTATCGTTTAAGTCATTTTTTAAGCAGAAATACCAATACATTCATTCATTAATTTGCACATTTTCTTTGTCTTATCTGATATTGAACTGAGTATTTGGGGGTTTTGACTGTTGGTCAGACAAAACAGGAAATATGAAGACGTCAACTTTGGCTTTGGGAAATTTTGATGGTCATTTTTTGTACTATTTTCTGACATTTTAAGGACCAAATGATTAATCGATTGACTGAGAAGGAGGAAGTTCTCAGATCCTTTACTTAAAGGCAGAATGAGCAGGATTTATCAGTTGCGGTTTGTAAACACAACATTCAAAGTTGGCCCCTGGTTCAACGACACCAGAAGCGTGCGACCCTGCCCTGACCACGGTTAACGGTTAGGGTGCTCGCCAGCGGGTGAAAGCTAACCCCAGATTTCATTCTCGTTTTGGAACAAGCCTTGTCCGCTTGGCGTTTCGCCTCGCTATATTTGCAGGGATCTTTTCTTCGCTGTGTCCTCCATTTTTGTATTTTCTACTTGGATCCGTGCTTTACAATCTGGCATCTGGTCGCCATGTTTTTATAGAGGTTGATGCCCAGAAACGTCCGAACACAGCAAAAACATAAGAAATACAGTCAGAGGACAGACACCTCCACACACTTTCAGTGGGCCATAAGTGAGAGGGAGTATTTTTGTATGAGACTATTCATTGTTTTTTAGGAAAAACCCTAAATAACACGGAGTATTTTAAGACTACGGTATTATATATGTATTATGTAATATATGAAGCAAGTAAAAGTCCTGAATTTAAAATGTTACTTAAGTTACCAGAAGTATTATCAGCAAAATGTGCTTAAATGTATATAAATTTGACATTTGACATTATTAAAGTATATTATATTATGCTGCTTTTAACTAACAAATACATGCAAGAGCATTTTAATGTTGTAGTTCATCAATTTTAAATACTTTGAAGGGCTGCTCAATTAATCAAATAGTAATTGAGATCCTGATTTTTGGCTTACCACAATTAAATGAACACGATCCACTTTGATAATGAAGTTTAAAATGTGTGCTCCGCTCATAGAAAACTCCGCTGAATATCAAATCAAGCGTTTCCTAAACTAACAGCTAGCCACCGGGCCAGCGATCGACATGTTTTGGCTTCATTTTTGGGGAGATGTCATGCCGTCCTTCTCAATATTGATCAAAATAATTGTGATTAGCATTTTGGCCATAATCGTGCAGCCCTAATACTTTGTATACTACTGGATAAATTATAAGTTTAGTACTGCATCATATTATTTAATCATATCCTGTGTTTTTTTTTTTAAAATGTAAAAAGTGAAATAAATGTAAGGAAGTAAAATGTACAATAGTTCCCTCTGAAATGTAGTGGAGTAGAGGGAAATCCACAAGTAAAATACAAGAATTGAGTAAATGTACTACATTCCACTGCTGGCCTTTACGGAGAAAATAATCGGCAGATTAATCCATAATGAAAATAATTGTTAGTTGCAGCCCTAGTATGGTATATTCTTGTATTAAGCTGCTAGAAATACCTCACATCGCCCCCCTGTCTCTGTGTCTCTGTTTAGTCATTTGCAAGCTGTGACCATTGTTGATTCAAGGTGAGACCTGATATTATTGCCAGATAGGCTTGTGTTTTTATTGTTGTTATTTTCAAGAATGGGCCCATTTTGTCATTTAATTGAGGCTCATGGGCTTGGCTGCGAAACGGCACACGGGGGAATAAGACGTCAAGTGGCTGAATTTCCACAGCCATTAACTGTTCCACACTCAATTAGAATGCATAGGATCCTGACATTTCATAACTTATGGGTCTCCAGGCTGATATAACCCCCCGCTATAAAAGAAGCCGCGTTCTGAAGACACAGAGCCAGATACTTACATCCTCTTTGAGATTTAAGCGATTGTGATTTTTTTTGCAGTGCAAAAATCAAGGCTGGTTTAAAGGCGTGCATGATGTGATAAAAATCGTCCAGGAGGGCTCGGTGTTATTGCTGCCATTTCCGCGTTAGCGCGGCGTAAACATACCGTGCTGCTTTGCACAGTGGACGCCACAGATGACTCTTTAGAAGCTACGCCTTCTCTAACCATCAATTAAATCCAGTTGCATGGCAGCAGTCTCATGTTTCCATGTCAAATAAATCACGTTGCGTACCAGAAATAAGAATGCAGGATACATGTATGATGCAACATGAATATAAAATATGAACGGCAGCAAATTGAGCCCCTTTTATTAAAAACTAGGATTTGTTGTGCTGCTATATGAGCCATCTTGGGAAAGGTGATCCTGACAATCAGAATTATGATGATAGAAATGTACTTTGATTGCTGTTTAATTTTCTTTGGCGATCTCTCACCGCCACCATAACTCAGTTTGAAAACAGACAGGTCCTATTTGCCAGGTAATTAATAACAGGCCGCCGAGGCGAGATTTAGCTATTATTTCTAATATGTTGTGTGATTGTAAAAAGCACCTTTTCCAACAGTACGATTGCATTCATTTATATCTTGTTATTTTGTAAATGCTTTTCCAGAGCTTTAATTTATACAAAGTGAAGGCGAGTTTTCAGCACAACCATCAGTAATCTAATTTAAAAAGAATCTGCTGCTATCTGAAGGGTTACCAATTAATTCAAATTGATTGCCTGTATAATTTAGTATATTACAAAGCGCAGTATTATAAGCTTTCATTACGCTGGGCATTGGCTGTTCACTCCCTTTGAGTCTTTCCAACTTATTTTTCATCATAACACTTTAAAATCAGAACCGCCAGTCTGATCTTTAATCACTCAACTCATGAATACCAGCATGTGACGCAGAGGTGATGAGTTTTAAGAGCGTCACTACTAATCATAAAGCACCTAACGTGGATTAGGAGCAGAGCAGAGAAATTGAAGTCAGAGGTCAGGCGGTAGATCGCGCTTTCTTTGGGCTCTCCGTTGGTGGCAAACCAATAAACTTAAACTAGGTGAGGCCCTCTGCCATGAACAACAAAGCGCCATCAGCCGTGCCTCCAAGGTGCAGCCTCCTGTAGGTCACCGCTGCTGTGACTCTCGACAATATGACAGATTAACGATAACAGGTTGAGCCCTGCACTTTCGGCCGCCCACAATCTCAATTATGTCTGTCTTAATGTACACTGAACAGCCACAATCGCAGGGCCATGGACAGGGTAAACACACTTGCAGGAAGCAGACTAGTGACAGGATAATAAAGTGCCATGATTGATTCGGCTCGCTGTGTGCCAGATCAGTTTATTGTGTGGGAGGAGTGGTACCAGATTGTGTAGGTTTCTGTGGTGAGCTATCTGTTGTCCTGGCTCAAGAGTGGGGCTGAGGCTGATTATATGTAAATGTTCCTATAACTGTTGTTTTTTGGGGGGGGGTTGCACTAGCTCTATTGGTTGGCAGACTAATTTTGTATTTTAAAACGCCTATTTTAACCATTGAATTAAAAGTTAAAGTATAGCGCACAGTGAAAACACTCTTTACAAGTAAAAGTACTGCGTTGAAAATGTTAATTAAGTAAAAGTACATACGTATTATTGGCAAAATGTACTTAAAGTTGCAAAAATAAAAGTACTCAGTGCAGAAAATTGGCCCCTGTGAGTGTCATAGTTTTAGATATCACATTATTGGATGATTATTACTGATGTATTAATGCGAAAGTAGCATTTTGCTGTTGTAGTTTAAATTTGAATAATTTTATATATAAAGTAGATTTTAGCTTCATCATCATATTTTATATATAAAACCTTAATCTGCAAGGTAACTAGTTACTGTAGCGGTTAAATAACTGTACGGGAGTCTAAAGTACAATATTTGAGGGCTACAACTAATGATTAATCTGTAATCTGCAGATTAATTTATTGATTAATTGATTAATTGTTTGGTCTATAAAATTCCTGTCACAAATAGTTAACAACAAAAAGTTAACATATTCAGATGTGCTGTTTTATCTGAGAAAAAGTCCTAAACCTAAACATAATCAGTCCATTTATCATAGATGAAATGCAAAAGCATAAAATCGTCACATTTTAGAAGTTAATGCGAGTACAATTTTTGCATTTTTGGAAAAAAGAAAATTACTGAATCAATTACAAAAAGTTGCCAATTAACTTTCTGTCGGTCGGCTAATCGGTTAATTGTTTGAGCTCCACAATATTTCCCTCTGTAGTGCAGTGGAGTAGAATTATAAAATAACATAAATACTCAAGTGAAGTACATCAAATTTGTACGTAAGTACAGCACTTGAGTAAATGTATGAAGTTACATTCCACCACTCTATTTTGACATAAACTCATAGTTTTTTATAAAATAGGTGTTATGTTTTTCATTTAAGAGAAGGTTAAAAAAAGAAAAACCTGTTACCTGTGTGATATGTGGCCAGCAGCGGCTGTTTGTCTGTGCTCGGACTTGGAACGAGAGTTAATGCATATTAATGGCGCCTGTAAAAGCAACTAATTGAGCATTCCGGATCTTGCTGAGTTGGGGATCTGTGAGTGACATTGTGCAGCTCCAGGACCTCCACCAGACTGCCTTTATTAGCTCTCTGAACTGGGATGTAGGTCAGGCCATTAAAAGCAGGAAGGGCTTTCCCACTAAATATTGCTGTGACAGCCTCATATCTGACACCCCAATCTGTGAGCAGCGCTTAGGAGACATTTGCAGCAGCCGCGTGCTGGTGAACAGCTTTAAGTAAGGAAACGTTATATAATGGATTGCCTCTCCAAAAAAGTTAATCCTGGTTTAAAGCCATTTAATTGAGCACAATAAAAAGCAGCCATATGCATCCCATAAAAATCAACGACGTTCCATATGAGCGCAAAGTAAACATGCCTTGAAAAGCACTTTATGTGTAACAAGTCTCATATTTGGAAATGTAATTTCGTTCATGATTGAAACAAAACCTGCATTTATTTATTTTTTTGCTTGTAGTGATTTTCATATGACTTAAAGAGTGAGTGGTGGAAAATAAGCTAAATAAGATAAGGGGTTGAATATTATGAGCCCATCATTATTTTAAAATATCGTTTTGTTTTGTTTAACAAAAGAACAAAGCCTTGACAGCCTCCAACACGTACAATAGTATTTAAATCAAAAGCTTGCGCATTATATTTCGGAGCTTACGACTGAAATAAACCAAACTAGACAGAAAACACTAAATCACCATCTAAAACAGTAAGTAGTAGGGCAATAATATTTCAATAGGGGGCAGCACACTGCCATTACAGATTGGCCTTTAAATCATATTTAATTGCTCTTTTGTGTAGTAGTCTGTAACTGCAGTTTGACTGGAGCTTGAAACGCACCGTTCTTCTTAATCCACTATACTGTGTGCACCATATACTGTCTGTCTATCAAATTCACTCTCCATATGCCGTCCTTAACAACCTTCTGTCTGCTCAAACTAACGCGCACATCTTTGTTAGGCGTTATAATAAAAACAGACAACAGTACATCCTAGTAATGGATCCCAGTATGAGGTCAAGCAGATAGCTCTAAAGTGGCCGCCGGCTCGTTTTCTTTTCCTGTCATCAGCTTTGGGTGGCTTTTACTAAAGTGTCATAAGCCATTTCATTGTAAATCTCAGTGACCTTGAAGTCGCCTGAAAAAGCGCAGATCCGTAAACCAATCATCGCACGGCTGCCCCTGTCAGCCACGCTCCTGTTCACACAGTCACTGCCTGAATTTCCTGATGTTAAACAGAGGAAGGAAAGAGGAATAAAGCTCAGTGTTTGTGAGAACACAGTGTCAGTTTTATTTAAAATCCAGCCAATATTGGCATGATAGCACTGCTGTTAGGGAATTATTTAATAAAATCGCTGCTCAGTTGAACATCCCTAAGTGCAGGACTTCCAGTGGATACATAGAGGTGTTACAGACTTAGCTAAAAAGTCAGGATAAAGACTAATGATACTGCAAGCCTCAGCATTTCTTACACCACTTCCAACTGCGCCGCTCACCAGCTGCACAAAGATCAGTGTTATTATGGATCTGGTGAAAAATCAATTTTGCGAATGCTAATGTCCTTTATATCTTTCAGAGATAAAGAACGCTCGGTGCGTTTCCGTGGGATGATTTCCAGCGGTATCAGAGATCTGCCTGTCTACTCCTACTGCATGTGGATTATTGGACCAGCTGCTTGAAGGCTGTCTACGCTCTCAATGAAACAGGTTCTCAGGTTCTCTGTATGACCCACGCAGGTTAAAGAAGTCTTTGCAGAGCTGCGGTTTGTGTGCAGGTCTTTAAAACAAAGTGACCTGGATTCAGTTTCCACCTGATTTTACACCTGTTCTCCAGTTTGCTCGGGGAATAGAGCTGGAACTGCTATCACGCTGTATGATGATCACTGTTGTAATTATTAACCGTGCCACCCAGGAGAAATGGCACCGTCATATATTTTAGCTTCACTGGCTATTTAGAAATAGCTTTCTCGTGATCATGTAATTATCATGTAAACGGGGTCTACTTTTCCTGCTAAAATCGTGAATTGATCTAATACTGTGAAGACAACAGAGTAGCAGCGCTGCTGGGTCTTTGTGGTAATCACATACAGGTGCTCTTTGGATCCCTCAGGTGTACTGTGCTTATTCAATCTTGTGAAAGGCTCATTGCATGGGTGGAATAGGATCTCAAAAAAAAGTACAAAATGCAAGTCTCCTTCAAAAATAATCCAAGGCACACTGTAGAGTTTGAAGAAAATTAAAATGCTTTTATTTTTAATGGCAATAATTGTTTAAAATGACCAACGCGTTGCGACCGACATAGGTCTTCATTAGGGTAATTATCCTATCTGAAAGTAGAATAAATAACATTTGAATCAACAGTATGACTTATTATACATCAGCAGAAAAGATAACACACTACTATAAAGAGTAATCCTTGAAACCCTTTGATGATGTAGCCTTTATGCCATATTATAAGAGGAATGCAAATCACACTCACATGTTTCTGAGCCTTAAGCCTGTTGTACATGTTTGGGGACTTTATAATAAGGACCCCAGGTGTCTGAACCACCACTGTGTCTGTTAAGGAAGGGAAGGTTACGTGTTAACCGTTCATAATGCAAAATGTAACTGGAACCACTGCAGATACAGAAAACATTGTTTATACCAAGTTCAAACTAGTCGCTATATATCTCTGAACACGGAAAACGTGGTTTTCAGTAATATGCAAAGATAATACTTGTATATTAAGTCATCCTGAATCTAGGCTGCAACAGTATTAATGCTGATGACATAATGTTCTGTAGTTCAGTCCTTGCCATTAAAGGGTTATGTGTGTAGGATTTGGCGGTATCTAGTGGTGTGGTTGCATATTGCAACCAACCGAGTACCCCTCCGCTCATTCCTCCCTTTCCAAGACTGCAGTAACGTGAGCTGCCGAGTGCAAAACCGTGGTAACGCTGTTTATCTCTCTCAGAGGCCATCCTTACCATAACAACACTACTTTAGGAGCAACGGAAGTCAGATGGCAGCCGACGGTACCACGGTTTTGCGCTCTGCGGCTCACGTTTAAACAGTTTCACAAGTGTGCCAGAGAACTACGGTGGCTTTCAGTAAATGTTAAACTGTCAACAAGTGTTGTAGTTAGACTTCTTTTCTTTTCCTGTTTTGTTTTTGTCCCCACAATCCGATTTAAGAAGGTTTGCGTAGTTTAAATTTCCCTTTAATACAGACAACTTGCAATGAAAGCCAAGCCAGATGTTTCCATATCTGATTTACCTATTAGCTTTAGTTAATACTTGAAAGAGAGGGAGCTGCTTGTAAGTGAGAATAAGGAATCAGAGGTAGAGCGCAGATGAACTGTAGCCCTACAGGCTGTGTATCCTCGGTCTTGACAAAGAAAGGAGCCTCTAGTTTCGTGCAGCATCCAGGAATGGAGATTAGCACGGAGCCATCAGCAGCGCTGCAGTCCCTCCCTACCCTGCTTCTCCTGTCAGACCGCCTCCTCCCTGCTTGTCAGGAGCTCCGACGAGGAGCTGTAAAAACCTTTTCCCCTCTCCTTAACAACTGCAAAACAACACGCACACACCCCGGCTGAGGTGCCTGCTTTTCTGAGGCCTCTGACAGGACGTGCTGCAGGCACAAATTGTAATTCATAAAGGTTAAGGGGGTCAATGCCTTTTATTACCAGTCTGAGTGCATCCAGCTTGATGGGGCGGGCATGCAAATGGAATGTCTCTGAGTGTTCTATGCAAGAACTCAGACAGCGAGTGCGTGCGTGCCTCTGAATGGGAGGAAGTAAAAGGTGGTGGGGGGTGCGTGAGATCGGCTGCTCTCTCCACCTTCCACAGCCGTGTAGGACCACACAGCCGCTGCCCGGTTAATTAGACAGTATGACATTGACCTCAGGTAGTTAACGGCCACTTTGATATGTGCCGTCTTGCAATTAATATATTGTAAATCTTCATGTTTTATCATACGGCTAGCTCTGACCTATAAGTGTCTGCATTACACTTGGGCCTACAATACATTCTTACATTTTACATTTGCATTAACAGACACACAATAGCAGCAATGTGACTCTGCACTTACAGAATAAACAGGAACATTAAGAGGTTTAGACCAAACCAGGTACATTATCACAAAAATGGGATGAAGTTTATTTTATCTATGGGATAGTTATTGAGACCTATATCAAGAACAGCAAATATTCTGTCCTGCTTAATCCGTCTGTGAATTTTAGAACAATGCTGTTGCGCAAAGTCTTATGTTTCTCATCTCTTTTGTGCAGTTACCATGACCCCGGCAACAAAGGCTATGATCACATTAGACCCTATTGCACCCTCTGCTGGACCTTTACGGAAATGTTCTTGTTGCTACAAGTAATGTTCATGCTAGTCTCAGGCCAGACTGGGCATATAATGAAGCAATAACAGGTTTGTAAGTTTATGATACAATAATTACTGGACATGAAACATAGTTTTACCAGATTATGTGATTTTTTTTTACTGGGGTTATGATACAGAAGTTTGGTTTGAGCCTTGCAGAGGTTATCACTAACACGATGATCAATCATGTGAAATAGGCTGTTGAAAAGGCACCCAACTTGGCACAAAACTCCTACAGCAATGTGAACAAGATCAAGATTAACACATGAAACAAACTGCTCACAGAGAACAATAGAACATAACAGAAAAGAATGAAATAGGAGAAAATGGAATCGGGTAGAGATAATATGATAGAATAGAATACATCAGAATACAATAAGATAGACAGAATACAATAGAACAGAATGGAATACGAAAGAATAGAATGCACCAGAATATAATATGATTGAATGGATCAGAATAAAATAAAACGGAACAGAATATGGTAGAATAGAAGAGATTATGATAGAAGAGAATACATTAGAATAGAACAGAATATGATAATAGAACACATTAGAATAGAACAGAATATGATCATAGAACACATTAGAATAGAACAGAATATGATACAATAGAATACATTAGATTGTAATAGATGATGTTAGAATATAATACATTAGAATAGAATAGAACAGAACATGATAGAACAGAATAAAACAGAACAGAATATGATAGAATACACCAGACTACAATAGAATACACCAGAATAGAATATGAATACACCACAATATCATATGAATACACCGGAATAAAATATGAATACACCACAATAGAATACACCAGAAAATAATATGAATACACCACAATAGAATATACCAGAAAAGAATATGAATGCATGAGAATAGAATATGAATACATGAGAATAGAATATGAATACACCAGAACATTACATGTTTTACATGTAAAGATGAACTCAGTCAATACTTTATTTCATTGGCAAAGATATGCGCCCTCTCAAAGTAGTGCTATGATATTGAATGTTAATAATTAGATGTTACGGGGACTGTTATGAATGCAAATCACACTGTTCTGATTGCATAAAAATGTAAAAAATGTTGGCAGTGTGTTCTTCATACTATGAAAGTTTTCCTAAAATTCAATATATCGCAGTATATTGCAATATCTTGAAATGCAACCCCTGTATCGTGATACGTATCGTATCGTCAGATTCTTGCCAATACACAGCCCTAACCAGAATACACCGGAATAGAATATGAATACACCAGAATGGAATACACCAGAATAAAATATGAATACACCCAAATAGAATATGAATACACCAGTATAGAATACACCCAAATAGAATATTAATACACCAGTATAGAATACACCCTAATAGAATATGATAGGATAGAACAGAAGAGAGTATGATAGAATAGATTACATCAGAAATATAGGATAGAACACAATAGAAGGGAGTACAATCAAACAGAATAAAACAGAACACTATAGAATAGGATAGAAAAACACAATGGAATAGGACAGAACAGAACACAATACAATGGGATCAAATAGAATTGCTTGTATTCAGCTGTTCTGTGATTTTTACTACAAAAGATCCTTCGCTGTCTTCTGCATTTCTGGTACATATCTGATCTACTGAACCTGGCTTGTGGCTTGGTGTTGGCTGTAAAAGTGAAAAGATCATACCTGAGGAGCCACTGAGACCCTCCTCTCTTAAAGCCAGCATGCAGCAAAGGCAGACTCCCTGTGCTCATTACCTTTCCATCACAGACCAGCTGCTGTGGAGTCATTCATCACGATTACAAATCCGCCCCGGTGCTGGTAGCCTACAGCTCCACCATCAGCCTGTGAGATGCACCGGCAGGGCCCCGAGCCATCAGTCCCTCTGGGCACGGTGTTAAATTCACACCACAACAGGTGATAGCAGTGGACAGCAGCAGGCAGCTTTTGTTATGAGGGGGAAAAAAACTCATTTTGAAATACTGGTTGAAATTCTGCTTCTCCTGCAGCCAGGACAGAGACCATTTGAAAAAAGAAATAGGGTTTTTTGAT
>CAKAOI010043075.1:0-14040 GCA_916701655.1 Sebastiscus albofasciatus | reverse complement strand
AATATAATGAGAATATAAATAAATAATAATCTACACAATAATAATAAAAAAACTGAAATTAAAGCAGAATACAACTATTTTAAATATAACACATGAAATAAAATAAAACAAAGGGGGTGTATATTAATATACAAGATTATAACAGCATGATCCATATTGGTCCATGTAGAGTAATGCCCTCCTCCTCTCTCTGGATGATTGACAGCTGCACAGCTCTGCCTGCGTCTCTCTGCCTCTCAGCTCTACCGGCCTCTACCTCCACTCCGCCATCTTGGCTCCTCTCTCCCTGCTAGTAGCCGAGTGCGGAAGAGGAAACTGCTCTCTGTGTGCGGGCTCAGGGTTCCGCCTGTGAGGGACGGCTTGTCACATATCCTGTACCGACACAGCCTGCTGCTTATCCATCAACATTTAACCGGTTCTACACAGCAGCAGACACTCCGGGAGGATGGCTGGACGGTTACCGGCGTGTGTTGTCGACTGCGGCACAGGGTAAGCTTTTACAAACCGGACCGAACCAGACCGAACCGCGGTAACTGTGGGTGTCACGGAGAGGCTGAGTAGAGGACTGTCAGTGTCAGCAGCAGCAGCGACTGGGTGTGTGTAGCCAGCGAGCTAACATGCTAACGACCAGCTAACTGTGATGTTATTACTCTCTGCCGGTTTGCATGCAGAGATAAACCCGGTCAGGTCATTTCATCTGCTCTGCCTTGCTCTGCCACTGTTTATCTCCATGTCCAGCTTGTAATCTAGCCTCATCATCAGCTAGTATTCACACTAGGTTAGGTTTTATTCCTGTAACACCTACAGCTAGTGTATCGTTATGCAGCTGCAAGCCCGGAACCAGACAGAGGAACAGCTGCTTTCATTCATTTAGAGCTGTTCAGGCCTTTTATTAGTCAATTATAGTCTAACTATTCTATGTTAATTGGACATATTTTTCAATTATATATCCAGTGAATATATTATACTAGTGACTTTTTAGTTGCAATCCATAAATCTTTTTTTGTGGTCGTTAGTGTAGTATGGATGTGAGCAGGCGCAATACTACTTCCTATTCAGCCTTACACTTCCTCATTCACGCTTTTTACTCCATATATGGTCGTTTCTCGACATCCGAGCATGCTGTTTTGATTAACTTCTCTAATTTCTCTTCTTTTGTCCTGCCAGGCTACCGGTTATTTCCCCTAAACAAATAAATTGTATTTACCGAATCTGCTTGAGCAGCAGATGTTGTTTTTATGGGACATATAGAGAATAACTAGATTGTCTCTGAGCTCCTCCTGCAGCAGGGTTTGTATTGATCCCAGTGCACACATCCTTACCTGCTTTTGGTATTAGGTAGACTTTAACTTCTTATTGTTTTTCTTTTTTAGATAATAATAATAATAATAATAATAAATTGTACTTATATAGCGCCTTTCAGAAACCCAAGGACACTTTAGATAGGTAGATAGGTAGATAGATAGATAGATAGATAGATAGATAGATAGATAGATAGTAACTTTATTGATCCCAAGGGAAATTCAAGTTTCCAGCATCACAGTTCCATAGTGCAAAAACATGTTAGTAAAAAGGCAGTAAAAAAGTTAGTGGTGCATAGTACAAAGTACAAAAAAATATACCAGATATAAATATACAATATGAAGAAGAAAACTGTTAAAACGGAATATAGTGCAGAGTAACAGCTTTACAAAGGGGGCACACAAAATCACACTAATAATAACACAGAGGAGAAACTATAGCTAAGTAATTAAAAGAGTGATGTGTAGGAAGAGTCAGCTAGACCTAAATTGTCTCTGAGCTCCTCCTGCAGCAGTGTTTGTATTGATCGGTGTGCACACATCCTGACCTGCTTTTGGTATTAGGTAGACTTTAACTTCTCATTGTTTTTTTCTTTTTTAGATAATATTATAATAATAATAATAATGATAATAAATTGGACTTATATAGCGCCTTTCAGAAACCCGAGGACGCTTTACAAAGGGGGCACACAAAATCATACTAATAAATAACACAGAGGAGAAACTATAGCTAAGTAATTAAAAGAGTGATATGTAGGAAGAGTCAACTGAGATGGTTTAAACCATGTAAGACATTTGAGAGACATTCTTGTGTCGTTATCGTTTTATTACTGTATCCACATGAACCCGCACAGTCAGTATTCTTTTCCATGAGTGACTCTCACTTTGAGCAAGAGAAATGTCTTATAACCAATGCCGACATGCAGATTTGTCTAAATACCAGTAGTACTCAGCGTGATAGGTATGCTCAGTTAGTTTTGGGGGCGAAAAGTGGTTTGCATTGCTTGCATGTAGAGGCTTGAACTCGTCACTCCTTACACTGCATACCTCTCCACTCATCCTCCCTTCAGGCTGTTAACCAGTCTGCTGCTTCTGATCTGCACTGGGACAGCAAAAGAAAGTGTAGTTGAGAATCATGTTGGCCTGCACTAGCTTCTACTCATCAAGCAGATGGCTTTTACTTTCTGGCCAAGCCTTACAGTCATAACACATATGCTCCAATATCAATGACGACAAGAGGATTTACTTTTTTTTTTAATCTGCAGAAATAACACTCATTATGTCACAGTTTAGGTTGAGATGTGGTTCGTGATTAGTTGTTTTAAGTGGAAATGTTGACATGCTATGGCTTTGCAGCTTAGCCAGACAGAGAGTACCAGCTATATAGGCAGATGTTGTACGGGGAGTTCAACAGATGTTTCTGAGTCATACTAATGATGTCCAAACAGTGACAACATCCACTTCCTTTTACACATCAATCTTCTCATCAGCCTGGCTGCTATTATTAGAATAAACTACTTAACCATGCAATGAAAACCACGCTCACATCCACATTTGGGTAGATTGTCAGTTAGGTTGTCTTTTGTGCAAAACTAGCATCACATCGAGGCTTCCATAGTAAAAAAAACTCAGGTGTTGCAGCTCAGTGGAGTCAAAGGGTTGGGTGGAGTAAATCTTCAACTCTTAAGTAAACAGCTGAGATTTCATAACATAAGGCTTCAATCATTAATGAGCCCCAGTAAGCATGGGTATAAGTTAAACTACAATGTAAAGTAGACCTACATTATCGACAACAGATTATTATTTGCCCAAAAGTAGATGCCTCATCAAGCTGAAGATAACAAAATGTAAGATTTCCAAAAAAGATACTAACATATGATAATTTACCAAAAGTGGTTTACTCCAGTAGTTCAGCTGCTTGTTGGGCTCCAGCTGTCCTGTGCAATGATGTCCACAGTCAGACATGTGGTGTATTGTAAGCTTGTCGAGGCAGGTTGAGGTGGACAAGCTGGGACTGTTCTGTGGTATGAAGGTGTTCAGAGTGCTGCTGCTGCTACAGTCTGTTGCAGTCAAGCCCACATTATTGTTTCATGAGACTGCTGTTATCGCTGAACACCAGTCTGTGCTTTTTTTGGATTAAAGTGACAAAGTCCCTCAAGAGGTTGGTCCAAGCAGTATCCAAGTGATTCTGGCATTTCGTCAATGAGCAGAGTAGTGGCAGTGACCAAACTACTACTCACTAGTGGGAGAAGTTCCCTATATTACAACGCAGTATGAACTTAGACCTTAGACCTGAACAGACTGAAATAAATGGTGTTATTATTTTTGAAATAGTGGGCCTGCCAACTATTTCTCCCAGCTTCCTACTGTATTTGATCTCTTGCATGTTCCCATTGTGTTCTTTCTCCTGGCTCTACCTTAGAAAATCAACACTGGCAGCTCTGTTGGTTTTTCAGCGTACGTGACAGATAAGATTATATAACTTTATTCACACACCACGCTTTGATTAAATGTCACTCAGATGATGAGGAGAAACCGGTAGTGGTGGTCGCTGTCGCCTGTCAGGTAGTGTCAGTTCATGTCAGAGGAGGGTGACGTTATTTGACACAAGAAAGGCTGTGGCTCAGGAGGTAGAGCGGGTTGTCCACTCATCAAAAGATTAGGGGTTTGATCCCCGGCTCCTCCATGTCGAAGTGTCCTTGGGCAAGATAGTGAACCTTCAAGTGCTCCTGGGTGTGTCAAGCCCCCAGGGGCTTTGATGCAAATTTTCATAGTGGCCAAACGGGGGTACTACAACTCCTGTCTCCATCATGTGAAGCCATTGGGCCCAAAAAGACTTTTCCCCATAGTCTTAGACGTCCCAGTATGTCCCCAGTATGAAACCTTGAATAGCCCTTGTTTAAATAATTAAGTCCTAAAAGTTGTAAAATGTATTAATAGCTGAAGCCAGAGTTATTTTCCTGCCTTCGTTCATGTGACTGAGAGACCCAGACTGAGGTTGGACTGAGGGCTGGGAGGCAGAGTTAAAGGAAATGCAACTGCGCCTGCTCTATGGGCCCAATGGTTGTGGAAGATCGCCAGATGATCCGGGTTCTTTATCACTTGGCAGTCGAGCCATTTTGGCTTCATGCGCCACTTAGCAACTCTCATAGGATTGAACGTGAGTCCGCCTCCAACGCTCTATCCAATTCTCTTTATACATCCATGGGGTGTGTGAGTGAGCGAGCATTAGTTTACATCCTGATGAGCAGGTTGGCACCTTGTATGGCAGCCTCTGCCATCAGTGTGGATGGGTGAATGTTGGCATGTAGTGTAAAGCGCTTTGAGTGGTCGGAAGACTAGAAAGGCGCTTTATAAATGCAAGTCCATCACCATAAATCTAGATTGTGAATATCTATAAAGCTCTCTTCATTTTTCTTTTTTTTTCTGAGATAGTAATCAAGAGACACTCATTGTGAGTGCTGCGTCTTAATCTCATATTGCTGCTTCCTTTTAATGTTTCCGGGTTGTCCAAAGGTCACTGTGACCTCTCAAAACACGTTTTTGGCCATAACTCCGGAAATTCATATGCTAATTATGACAATTTCACACAAATATCTTAATAGGATAAAATTAAGTGATGACATTTTGGACAGACATGGATGTAAACTGTAATGTGACTGGTTGACGGAGGCATACGACCGCAAGGTGGTAATTGTAGTTTATTCTACACAAATGTTTGTTGTTGTCTATATAAAAATGAAATGCACCATTCCATGTGCAACAGGAACATTTTTATCCAGGAAAAGGAAATCTTTGATTGGTGTCCAGGACAGGAAATGCAAAAAGCTTTCATAAAGTTGTTGAATCTAAAAGGTTGTAGATTGGTACTTGTTATGCAGATGAACAAACAAAAGACACAGTTAGGACAGTTGTTGTAACTCACATTAAGCCTATTTTAGACCAAAGTGTTTGCATAACATTCCTAGGTCATTTCTTTTAAAGACTGCTGATTCCGTGGAGCCACTATTATGACCAGGATGTGGCCTATTATGCCCACAGTGCTTTGGCAATCGTCAGCAGTGTCTTCTATCAGTCCCTTGGACCCTGTGTGCAGGAAGTATCAGAGTCCTGTCTGGGCCCAACACAGTCGAGACTACATCTGGTTAGCATGTGCCCCACAAAACACCATTTGTACAGAGCAGAGACACAGAGAAGGCTGTTAAGACTAAAGTCTTTGATGCCAAGGCTGAAGGTGTCTTAACTGAATGTTATATGAGTATGGAGGTGGATATGTTGCTTATGTGTCCCAGTCATAATGATTTTTAGAAAACATTATGCATCATTTGGTTGATGCATACAACTTCCCTCTTTGGTTAAGGTTTTCCTCGCTTTTTTTATTGCATAGAGAAAAAAAAAGAAGGCAGCAGTGTTGAGGTCACAGCTAGTTTATATTAAGGATGGTCTGTTCATGCAGCAGTGATCTTTTTCCCCCCTCGAGACAAATATGAATAGTCTTCAGTTTCTCAATACTACATGAATGGCTCTTTTAATGGCCTCACATTGGCAAACTCCAGAGCTGCCGCTGCTTTTGGCACCCGACCAACCCGCCTAAGGACACTGATGGCATTGATCAAAACGATAGCATAGGAGACGGAAGCCAAAAATAATCTTTTCCTGAAATAAACTTTCATGCATCCAAATGGAGTGCCAGCAGTGGTAGCAGGTGGTTTGGTTTGGTCCAACACATGCAGCCTCGCCTCTATGTAATGAAATGTGATGCTTTTCTCTTGCAGTTACACCAAACTGGGGTATGCAGGGAACACAGAGCCGCAGTTCATCGTTCCATCATGTGAGTATTTCACCGTGCATTGAATCACACCAGCCAACCAGGGCTGTGAAACTAACAATGACCATGATGCATCTTTGGAAAGAGGAAAATGTTTGTCATAATTAAAATTTCTTCCTATTATCTGAGATCGTCCCTGTAACACCTGTCATGGTTTAAAATTTATAAGGGTCTCATTCACATCCAATTCAATATTTTTAATTTATTTGATTATAATAATATATACAAAACAGTTGTAAAAATGTTTAATGATTCTTGACCATTTTAATTTATTTATCAATGCAATGTACACAACTTTGTAGGAGAGTTTATCCTCTCCGTTGCTCTCTATTGAATTCTCTATTTTCTTATCAGGTATCGCCATCAAAGAATCAGCCAAGGTCGGAGATCAGGCCCAGCGGAGGATGATGAAGGGGGTGGATGACTTGGATTTCTACATCGGAGATGAAGCAGTAGACAAGCCCTCATATTCCACTAAGGTACATGAGCCTGACAGCTCAGCACACCCACAGAAGAGACTGGCAAAGCAAATGTTTGATATTTTTCAGTTTCTTTAGAGAACTGATATATTCATCGCACATGTAATGCTTTTAGTGATTCGTAAACAAGAAGCAGGTTAAAGGAGACACTTTACCGACATTTTGCTGAGATGTTTCTCTTTTATTATTATGTATTTCTCCAACAATATGGCCTTTTAAAGGAAGTTGATTAGCATGTATGTGTGAAATGACATTCTGTTGGCATTTCATTTGTAGGAACTACCGGGTGAATTGGACCTGCTGCATACACAACTACTGTATATGGAATAACATAGATATTATATGAAGATAAGACTATGTATAAGATAACTAGATTCACTTTGCTGACAAAATCTGATTTTATCAGATGCAATTATTCCTGTTTATCTGGGTCTTAAGGCATATTATAAAATGTGTAAAAACATACAGCAGCAGCACACACAGTTGTTCAAATGTCCTCTTTGGTACAGGCAGTAGGCCTCTCACAGTAGACTCGTCATGGCAGGAAAATGGCTCTGCTCATTTTAGGTGTCCTAGTAAGCCAGTAAGCCAGCATGAACTGTGTGTCCCACTTCTGTGCCGCATGAGTTTGCAGTGTGTTCACACTAGAAAAGTGACAAAATACATATTTGTACTAGGGCTGTCAATCAATGAAAATATCTAATCACGATTAATCGCATGATTGTCTATAGTTAATCACAAATTAATCACACATTTTTTATCTGTTCAAAATGTGAGAAAAAGGGAGATTTATCAAGTATTTAATACTCTTATCAACATGGGAGTGGGCAAATATGCTGCTTTATACAAATGTATGTATATATATATATATTTATTATTGTAAATCAATTATCAACACAAAACAATGACAAATATTGTCCAGAAACCCTACAGGTACTGCATTTAGCATAAAACAACATGCTCAAATCATAACATGGCAAACTCAAGCCCGACAGGCAACAACAGCTGTCAGTGTATCAGTGTTCTGACTTGACTATGACTTGCCCAAAACTGCATGTGATCATCATAAAGTGAACATGTCTGTAAAGGGGAGACTTGTGGGTACCCATAGAACCCATTTTCATTCACATATCTTGAGGTCAGAGGTCAAGGGACCCCTTTGAAAATGGCCATGCCAGTTTTTCCTCCCAAAATTTAGCATACGTTTGGAGCATTATTTAACCTCCTTCACCTCAAGCTAGTATGACATGGTACCGATGGATTCCTTAGGTTTGATGCCAGTATCTTCATTCTAGCTTTACCTAATAATCAAAAGTTGCTTTAAGGCATTAGAGGGAGCTAATCACATCTGGAAAAATTACATCTAATTAGATGGTGGGAAAACATTTTGCTGTCATTTTGCTAAGTTTAATTGGCAGCGACATTCCAAAGTTGCGGTTTGATTGACATCCACTAGTGCACTTATTGTCATTTCCTGTTAGTATAAATGGTAAAGTATGTTGATTTCCTGCATATCAACTGCAAAAATAGCATACTACATAAAGTCGGTGTGTAGTATGGCTTTGGGGTACAATGTACGGCCTTGGAACACCTAAAATGAATGCAGCCATAATGATTGTTGTTAGTGACACCTGGGAAGGAGCTTCAAAGTCTAGTGGCATTCTTGAGAAAACATTATGGGCCTTTCACACAGAAGGCGGTTTCTTCTGCGCTCGCGCTCTGCTCGGCGCAGAGAAAAGCCGTTGGAAATAATGGGTTTCAGAGCGCAGTGGTGCCGTTGCCGCATTCAGTGTGAAAGGCCCATTATTGAATAAGCTCTGAACATTGTTCACTCACTTCATCTTCATCCTAGTGTTGTGGATGATGCCAATCAGCTCATTAGACAACTTACAAGCTGTGCATTTTAGATATTGTCATTGCTCTGCAAACAGAGAAGAAAGTGTCTTGTGTTGATGGACCTGTTGTCGGATTTCATCATGAAAGTACTGTTATGCCACTAGAAATGTAGAAATGAAAAAGTCAGATTGGTATAAGGGCTGCTGCTTATAAACAGTATCTACACATACAACATATTTGCAGTTATAAGCATGACCAAACCTATATGTTGCACTGCAGTGCAGATATTCACCTTCAGTAGTTTAGATGTCAGCCGTGCAGTGGTCACACAAAAACATAGGAGGCTAGAGAAACCATATAGGAAGGAAGTTTAATCCAAAAGGACAATATTACTATTTTTCCAAAGTGGTGTTGCAAGCAGTTTGTCATTATAGCAAGCCCATTTTACAGAAGGTGTGCTGTTTTTGCATCTTATATTTATGCTTTCCCGCTGCTATTGTATCTCTGTGCAGTGTTCTAATTAGCTGAACCCTTGTGCCAACAGTGGCCAATCCGTCATGGGATCGTGGAGGACTGGGACCTAATGGAGCGCTTCATGGAGCAGATCATCTTCAAGTACCTGAGGGCTGAGCCTGAGGACCACTACTTCCTTCTGGTAAAACTTAGCATACACTGTATGATTTTTTTAGAAATGTTGTGTAATTCCTACTGCTGCTGTACGAGTAGATTGTTTTGCGATGTAAAGCCAAAGCTCACGATTTCTGTGCTCACACTGTACGGTCCGATCGTCAGCTAGCGTGTGTTGTTTATTCTCCCTCTGCAGACAGAGCCTCCTCTGAACACACCAGAAAACAGAGAGTACACAGCCGAGATCATGTTCGAGTCCTTCAATGTACCGGGGCTGTACATCGCTGTGCAGGTGAGATATGCTCGGTCATCTAGTTTGTGTAGGATAAGGAAATACACTTTATACCTTCAGATATTCCTCTCATCTGATTTATTATTTTGTTATCCTGATATGCAATCAAAAGTCAGATTTTAAATTCATCATCTTATCGAATATTAGGCATGTTTACTGCCCATGTGTGCCCATGACACTGTGGTGTAGTAGTACACAGGAATGTGTTCTAGAATAGCATTTACATGTGAACATACAAGTCAGGATATTATCTGTATGACATTTCTCTGTTATATATGTGTGTGCATCTGTGTGTGCCAGGCTGTGCTTGCTCTAGCAGCCTCCTGGACGTCCAGACAGGTGGGAGAGAGGACGCTGACGGGCACTGTCATCGACAGCGGAGATGGTGTCACCCACGTCATCCCCGTGGTGAGTTTCCAGATTGACAGGCACACACTCTCCAAAAGACACGGCTCCATCACTCTAACTCAGTGTAGTTCTTCAACATTTACATGTATGGCCGGGAGAGCCAAATGTCACCACAACCATTTTATTTTGATAGGAGTTTGATGTTTATTAGGTCTGTCAAAGTTATCGAGATAATAAAGTGTTAACGTAAATTTGTTCTGACGCCACTACTTTCTTTAACGAATTAACACAATTGATTTTCTGGAGGTTGTACCGGGCTCAGTTTTAAAGCCAGAGTGAAGATACTTGCATTATAGGAAACTAGAAAACCTAATGAATCCATTAGTAGCAACCATGTCTTGGCCAAAGGGGGTCCCTTGACCTCTGACCTCCAGATCAGTGAATGTAAATGGGTTCTATGGGTACCTACGAGTCTCCCCTTTACAGACATGCCCACTTTATGATAATCACATGCAGTTTGGGGCAAGTAAGAGTATTAAATACTTGACAAATCTACCTTTAAGGTACATTTTGAACAAATGCGATTAATCACGGACAATCATGTGATTAATCGTGATTAAATTTAAATGCATAAATATTTATATTTATTTATCTTGTGTAAATATTTCACGATGACTAGGTAGGACCTTTGGTAAATATACATTCCTTAAGTGGCCTTGCTAGTTTTAATTCCTGAGGGACTCATGGTCATTTATTTTGCTTCATTCAGTACAGCATTTTTATTAAGTTTTGCGTTCATTCCCTTCATCATTGACTGTTAATAAACTCTGTCGACTCACATATAACCACGATGAGGGGCGGCAGTGTGTAAGAACAGTGTGTAAGAAGTGTTATATTGAAGTTTCATACACTATGTGGACAAGACTGAAACGTTTCCACCTGTCTACTTGCTCAGGAACCGGATAGTGTTGATGTTTAAAAGTAGGCCAAAGTGTGTCAGAGGCTGGAAGGAATTACTCAGTTTTAGGAAATGTGCTTGCAGAATCCATTTAGAGGGCTGGGTGACTGAGTCAGCATGTCTGTAGCCTCTGCTGAACATGCGCAAAAAAGGAGCCAAACACAACACCATGAGGATATGGAGAAGGCCTCGCAGTACTGATGGAATAATATGAAGCTATAACAACTGTAGAATTATGAAATATATGTCATAAGCTCTGTTTTTTTCCCCTTTTCCTGTCTGTCTCTTTATTTATTCTTGTGTCTCTCTCAGGCTGAAGGCTATGTAATTGGCAGCTGTATAAAGCACATTCCCATCGCAGGACGAGACATCACCTACTTCACCCAGCAGCTTCTGAGGGAGAGGGAGGTGGGCATCCCACCGGAGCAGTCGCTGGAGACGGCCAAGGCAGTCAAGGTTAGTCTTCAGCTACAATTCCCATAAGCCACTTCCTCTACTGAGAAGGTGCTGACTGGTGACCCATGGGGAATTCCATGTATCATCAGTGGGATACAACACATATAGGCTTCTGGTTTCACAGCAGTGGTGTTCTTTTGCTTACATGGTGGTGTGACAAACAACTGGCAAATGAATCTCTTCTCTGTTATGTGGAGAGCCTGTGGACAGGATGCACAGACTGACGGTCTTATATTATACTGATCATAGAAGAGAAAAATATCATTAGCTGTTGAGCAGCTACAACGGAACATATGTTAGTATATACATGATAAATTCAAACTTGAAGTAATAAAATACATTAGTGATAATAACAGAGAAATGCCATAAGTTAATATAGAAGTATTTGAAAAATATTATATTGGTGTTAGAAGTTGCATACAAGAATGTTAAGTTCGCTTAGCTCACCGTAAAGTTACTAAACCCTACCGGATATGACAAACTTTCTTGGAGTAATGACTTGGTATCGCAAATAATGAGAAACTTTCTCAAAATATTGACTTGGTATCTCAAAATAATTACTTACTTATGTCGAAATAATGACATAATATCTCAAATAATGATAAACTTTCTCAAAATAATGACTTAGTATCTAAAAATATTGACTTAGTATCTCAAATAATGACTTAGTATCTCTAAATAATGACTTAGTATCTCAAAATAATGACTTAGTATCTCTAAATAATGACTTAATATCTCAAAATAATGACTTAGTATCTCAAAATAATGACTTAGTATCTCAAAATATTGACTTAGTATCTCAAATAATGACTTACTTATGTCGAAATAATGACTTAATATCTCAAAATAATGACTTAGTATCTCAAATAATGAGAAACTTTCTCAAAATAATGACTTAGTATCTCAAAATAATGGCTTGGTATCTAAAAATATTGACTTATTATCTCAAATAATGATTTACTTATGTTGAAATAATGACGTAATATCTCAAATAATGATAAACCTTCTCAAAATAATGACTTAGTATCTCAAATGAATAACTTAGTGGCCTGGTAGGCCTGGGTCTTGTTTGTTTGTCTGGAGGCTGAGTATCACAGTGGTGGACTGAGATGTTACAGATAAAGTTCTGTTTAACTGTGCTGAGGTCCACAATATCTCCAGCTGACATGTTGATAGAGAGACAATCAACATAGTTCATTATTTTATCCTTCTTCAGTCTTGTTACCACTTTAGTGATAGTGATGAATTATGGATTTCTTTACTTCTGTTTGAAATATTAGATGTAAAATTTGAATTTGTTGTCTTTCTGCTTGAGGACACCAGGTGGCACTGTTGATCTGCCTGTTATATACAGCTGGTGTTCTTCAAAAACCCACTGCTTTTGTTTTGCATTGTTTGTTTAGTTTCTGATAATTAACCCAGCTCCCCAAAACTGAGATCAACCCAAGCTATAGATAATTTAATTTTCCATTTCTACAGGTCACAAACGGATATGACTTTATGTTAATGCTGTATGCCTTCTCTTATTGTTGTTCCTTCTGCCAGTCACCACATTTTATTGATTCACCTCAATTCTCCACAATTCCCCCATGTTTATTAAATAGCTTGTTATCCAAGACTTTGTTCAAGATGTCAAAGACCATCCTTCATTACCCGAGACAGACAAACAAGAAATAATGCGCATTCAAATAATTAGCATTAGCATCGAGGAGTATGTGCGTCGTGCATATTGCCAATCATGTCTTGAAATGTTCATTCCACCGCTGCCTTTGCTTGCAGTATGGACCACGTTCCCCTGAAAATCAAACTGATGACATCTCATCTGAATATACAGTATACTCTTATGTTCTGCTCATTCATATTCACTGTTACAGAAGCAAAATCAATTACACTCCAAACTCCGTGAGCTTTCAAATTGAATGTGTTTTTATAACTTCCCAGATAGTAGCAGAATACACGGAGGTAAACCCAAAACAGCCCCTGCTCTCATTTTTAGTCTTGCATTACAACACAATGATAACAAAATGTTGACACAAACTGAAGAGGACATTTTGTTGGTTGATTTTGCAGTTTGCTGGTTGATTCAATGTCACTGATGATAATCAAAGCTTTAAAAACAATCAAGGATGCGTGTGCAGCAGGGCCATAGCTTATAAATGGACATTTTCACTATTAGGAAATAAAGCACCTTGCTGCAAACCAATAAAATGACTGTTTAGAGGTGAATTTTTATTATTATGGTTATTATATTTGTGACATTAGCTCGTATGAAAATCCTGCTGCATCCTAAAAATATACCGATATATATGCCAGATGTGTTACGTCAGTGCAAAAACTCACATTAGACATGACTGCAGTGGGAAGAGGCAAAACTTTACTAGCAAGAAACTACGTCAATACAGGATTTAACAAGTATTAATTATCAGCTACACAGGATCATGAAGCGATTTCAGCACACTTGCTTGGTAAGAACATGAGGCATTTTCCATCCAAAGCCTTCAGTTCGCCACCTCGATCAGCTGTCACCAAATCTCACACTGAAACTCTTAACCACACATCGAACTGATCACTGAAGTATTGATCCCAGAGACAAACGTTCACACTCTTCATTAAACCGCCTTAAACACACAGTAACAGTGTCTCTCAGATGATGTTGCTTGGAAACCCGTTTATACACAGAGATTAAAAACAAGGATACCCAGGAGTCTCCTCTTTACAGACACGCCCACTTTATGATAATCACATGCAGTTTGGGGCAAGTCATAGTCAAGTCAGTACACTGACACACTGACAGCTGTTGTTGTCTGTTGGGCTGCAGTTTGCCATGTTATGATTTGAGCATGTTTTTTATGCTAAATGCAGTATCTGTGAGGGTTTGTCATTGTTTTGTGTTGTTAATTGATCTCCAATAATAT
>CAKAOI010043068.1:0-23130 GCA_916701655.1 Sebastiscus albofasciatus | reverse complement strand
TAGCTAATCAGCCAATCACATGGCAGTAACTCAATGCATTACGTCATCTAGACGTGGTGAAGACGACTTGCTGAAGTTCAAACCGAGCATCAGAATGGGGAAGAAAGGGGATTGAAGTGACTTTGAACGTGGCATGGTTGTTGGTGCCAGACGGGCTGGTCTGAGTATTAAACTGCTGATCTACTGGGATTTTCACCACAACCATCTCTAGGGTTTACAGAGAATGGTCCCAACAAGAGAACATATCCAGTGAGCGGCAGTTGTGTGGATGGAAATGCCTTGTTGATGTCAGAGGTCAGAGGAGAATGGGCAGAGTGGTTGGAGATGATAGAAAGGCAACAGTAACTCAAATAACCACTCGTTACAACCAAGGTATGCAGAATACCATCTCTGAACGTACAACACGTCCAACCTTGAAGCAGAAGAAGACCACCCGGTACTAGCAAGGTGTACCTAATAAAGTGGCCGGTGAGTGTATGTATAAACAGTTTATTGTTGCACACATCATAACATTGTATATACTATATTAAGTATTTCTTAGTGATTACCAAATGATTTGTAAACGTTTAAGAACCTCTCTAAACATTACATAGATCGATGGAGCAGAAACCAATAATATCTATCTAAATAATGTTTAGAGATGCTTTTCAAAGTATTGTTGCACACATCATAACAAGTTCAACAAGTTATTATAATCAACAGTTGCAACTTCATAATAACCATCCAAATAATGTTTATAGATGCTTTACAAACCAGTTATTAACCACAAAGTGCTACAAAGATCTGGTCTATCTATCATATAGATGTTTTACAAACAATGTCTTTAAGGTTTACACATATCTTAATCATTAGCAGGTACTTATATATTCAGTACATCAAATATTCTAATGTTTGCAACAGTAAACTGTTAAAATAACAACTTCTAGCATTACTAATCATTTTTAAACATTATTATTATTTCATTGTTTGTTAACAGTAAAATATCTATTAACTAAGTTTAATAAACTATCAATTGACCATTTATTAATGATGGTTATTATGAAGTGTTACCCAGAGTAGCTCTACATAGTTATTCTCTATGTCGTTTTCTCTCGTAGTTCCAGAGAGCAGTGACTTACCGTGATTGACAACAAAGCGTAGTTTTTGTATGATAGCCAGGTTCCCGCTAACTCTGTACAACCCGTCTATTGTCAGACCTGCAGGGGATCATGGGAGGAAAACAGGAATCAGTTCAGAAGACAACAGTGACTGAGCACACCCTGTGTCACACTGCCTGTGTTATCATGAGGCAGTAAACCCCCCCTTCTTTTACTGCAGGTGCATTACAATAAACTAGGATCATTTCCTTCTGACTCAGGTAAAGTGACGCATGTCTGAACGCACCATTGTTCTCCACGTGGTCGATGCACATCTTGACGAAGATCGGCACCGTGTCGCTCTCCCTGTGACACAAACTGGACAGACTGCAGCCGAACACCTGATCTGAAGACACGGAAATACAAAACCTCAGTCAGAAAACAGTCCAGTCCTCGTTGTGTTGCAGTATGTGTTTTACTGACACTTCCTGAGACGTATTACTTTCTATTAGAGATTCAAAAAAAGGACGGTTTTCTTTCGGTGGGCTCTTTAAAGGGGAACTTCAGTATTTTTAACCTGGACCTTATTTTTCCATGTTTTTGTATCTAAGTGAATAATGGAAACAGCACTTTTTGAGGTTGGTCCAGTATTGAGGGAGAACGCTGTAATTACGTTCACTAAAAGTGCTTGTTTCTGCTGCTGACAGGCTCAGACTGTTATTAAAGTGTCTGACAACATTATGGAAAGAACCCTACAGAGTTTTTCTTACTTTTCTCTTGATTCAGTCTGTTTGTTATTGTGTCCAAGTCCCGCTCAAGGAGAAGTCTGGTTGTTAAATCTGAATATCTGTATCCTCTGGCTCAAATAAATACGGGCGGCCATCGAATCGAAGACCTCATCCACATTGTGGAATTCATCTAAATATTCTGCCATGACATTGACAATCTTTTAGATAACACTGAGCTACGCGTTCTGTACTCCAACACAACAAACTCTGCCCGGCTGGCACTCACGTTTCCACCATGGATGTATCCCACTATTCCACCGTTGTCTTCCGGCAACACGTCAGATTTCAGAACCAAGAATTCTCTTTGGGCGACACTCTCTCCATAATGTTAGACACTGATAATAACAATCAGAGCCCGTCATGGCAAAAATAAGTACTTTTAGTGGACGTAAACGACGGTGCCAGCTTGCCCCAACAGGATTACATTGCAGCCCGCGAACGGCTCCCGTCTACAGCGCTCTCCCTCAATACTGGACCACTTTCAGAATTTCTTGTTGTCCCCATTAGTCAAACATGGGACATGGGAAAATAGAGTCCAGGTTGACAAGCTACCCTTCAACGTCGGTTGAAAATTTCTTGCAATAACTATATAAAATGGGTATAATTATAAAACTTTTCCTGGTTAATTATTATAAAACTATAAAATATGAGCTTTGTCCTGATTCCTGTGGGCAAACTGGCTCGCTGGAGGATACATTGTAATATTAAAGAGGATATAATTACCATTAGAGCAATTTACTAATACTGGTGGTATGATAGTGCATGATAAATGTCAAGACACTATTGATAGATCCAAAACACACAGATGAAAATGGGCAGGTATTAATGAAAATATGCAAAAGAATAAAATGATGGAAACCAGTGTGTTTGTTCAACAGTTGAGCTTTCTGTGGTTAAAACCCAGCTGCTTCTACAAATACACAGCATCCACCTAAAATACTTTCTTCTAGATTTCATTAGTAAAATTAACTTGACATTTATTGATTGAGAAAGGTTTGTGGTCCTCAGAGGAACCCGTCGCTCTCTGGTACCTTTGATGTATCCCTTGTCTCTGACGGCCTGCAGGGTCGGACGGCGGGTCAGGAACTTCTTCAGCTTGTGTCTGGTCTTCTTGTCGGAGGCGTCCATGCTGGTGGAGGTCTTCATGGCTGCAGAGGAGACATGGGACAGGACAGTGTTGTCCACCACTGGTCTCAACACACTGACGGCCGCTCGATGTTTGGAGGGAATGAAACTGATAAGCAGTTGTTTTATAGGCCAAGTACATGACATGTGACACTGGATGCTTTCATTTCTTTCCCTCACTACCTGTGAGGGTTTCTGGACAATATTTGTCATTGTTTTGTGTTAATTGATTTCCAATAATAAATATATACATATATTTGCATTAAGCAGCATATTTGAGTATTAAATACTTGACAAATCTCCCTTTAAGGTACACTTAAAAAACACTGTTCTATTAATGTTGATTAAATCTTTGAAAGGATTGACAGCCCTAGTATTCATACATCTGATCAACACCATTAAACACCACACAAACCTCGACCTTTCTTTGAGTCTCTGTGTTCTTTGTCCTTGTCAGGTTTCTCACCAACAGGCGATTCGGGCATGTCCTCTTCAATGGCCTCATCAGACTCCCAGGCCTATCACAGACACACACAAAGACACAGACGGAGATAAGATCCCGGTTGTAAAAACCTCTACCTACTGCACCTTTGGACTCTCAGGGCAGGAAAACTACAAACTTGAGCTGTTGATTACAAGTGAGTTGATCTAAAAACATATTACACCTCAACCTCCAGACTTATTATTCAATCTATTCTCATTTTTATACACTTTTTCAAATTTTATTTCTGTTTCAATTCAATTCAATTTTCATGGTGAGTTAAAGGAGCAGTGTGTGGGATCTGGCGGTATCTAGCAGTGAGGTTGCAGATTGCAGCTAACTGAAGCCTCCTCCAGCATGTAGTACTACGTAACTACGGTGGCCGACGTGAAAACGCAAATGGTCCTCTCTAGAGCCAGTAGTTGTTAAATCGGGCCCTCCTCTCATCTGAGTAGCACGATTGAGATTGACATGGCACTAAGTTCAGTAGCTTGACACGCGATTATAACTAAATTGAAACTTTTTTTTATTACAATGGCTCTGATTAGACTATTTTTGTCCAATCTGGCAACACTGGCAGAGGCAGACGTGTTGGGCTGGGTGAAGGTGTTGGGTCCTCACATAGATGCTGATGGTGTCCAGCAGCGCTCGGAACCAGTCGCTGACAACACCGTCGTTCTCTGACTGGATCAGCAGCTCTGTGCCCTGTCGAGTCTTCACCTGCACCCAGGAGAGGGAGACACAAAGTAATCAATAATCGATACCAATCATCAGCTGAGCCCTGATTTTGTATTTTCATGTTGTGATGTTTCCCCATGTGTTCTCTGTTCTTCTGTTAGCTCAGTGTTTCTTAAACCTTTTTCTGGGGACACACTTTTTAAAAATGACAAACCATTGTGACCCAACTCACAGCAGGCCTTATCTACACGCCGTGAGAAGAGAATATTTGTGCGTAAATTAACGTTCCTGACCATTTCTACTGCCATTTCCGCATCACCTTATCAGGGCTCTGAGCTAACCTTTTTTCACCATTCTCCCAGAACCGTCCTGAAATACAACCGAAGCCAACCCAATCTGAATTTATTTCAAAAAGTCATTTTATTGATTTGTTATTTATAATGTGCAAGCTACGGTCTCCCCTGTGTCTTCTGACCGCGGTCGGGGGGGCTGGAGCAGGAAGAGTTGACACTGTTTAACAGACGGGCTTCACTAGATACAACTTGGTGGTTTTGGTGCTTCCTTGTAGTTCGTGTTGAAACATTGTAGCCACACGCGAGCACGCATGGGACACCAACCCGATTTATACATGTAAGAAGTTACAAACATTCCCTTGAAATGTTGGACTGGAGTTCACAAGTGTACCAACGAGGTTATAGAAACTTTCATTACTATCTTAAGTTATACAAAATAACACAAACAGAGATTGAAGACAAGCAAGAGCTCGAGGAGCTCTCTCCCACCTCTATGACGTGCTTCTTGCTGGACTTGTCCTTGGAAGCCCATTCCACCGAGCCGCCCCTCAGATCCACAGTGAACTCTGGTTTGGACTGACCGCCTCCAAACTGGACAGAGAGGATAAACCAATCACAGGAGGGCAGATTAACACTCAGCAAGGCCTGCTCATGTATACACGTCTTCAGCCTGGACTGTTCAACCATGCAACACGTTGTGTAGATGTGAAAAGATGTGCTACTTTGATAGTGAAGTACATGTAGAGATTAAGATTCACAGTTTAAATTCATCAACATCTGTTATGCAAAATTTGAGCTAATCTTCCTGTACAGCTCTTGAACAGTTTAGCTCTGTTAGACAAGTTATTGTGATGCCATAGTTGCTGTCACTTGCATTTAGTCGCACTTGATTTTTGATTGTTGGTGCTATTGTTTGATGTCTGTCCTTAAAGCTTCAGTACGCAACGAGTTTTTGGCATCATTGGGCAAACTTCCATAATAACCTTTCAGCATATTGTAATTCAAGTGTTCTGAGAGAAAACTAGACTTCTGCTCCTCATGGCTCTGTTTTCAGGCTTTAGAACATCTAGCTTGTGACGGGAGACTTTGACCAATCACAGGTCATTTCAGAGAGAGCGTTCCTATTGGCTGTGCTCCGGCTGGTGGGCGATGCTTAGTATTTCCTCAGCAGATCTCAACATGGCTGCTGGGTCACAAACTTTCTCATTTTACAGCTAAACAGTACACTACAAGATGATCCTGAAAACATGTGAGGAGAGAAATAGGCATTACAGTAACAGAATATTGATTCATATTTGATCAGCGCTGCCTAGTTTGACCGTTTGGTCGGAGTTTGCGAGTGATTGACAGCTGCTCAGAGACGGCAGACTCCAGATCAACTCTGATTGGTTGTTTTCCTCCGGTCTGTGAAATCTTGCAGATGCCGTTAGGAGCACTGGATGAACATGATTTTTTTCAGATTACCTGTCTCATGTACTACTGTCAGGATAAAGTGACTGTTTCATAAAAATAACTTTGAATCATACTTGCTCCGTTTCTACCCACTGCAGCTTTAACTGTAATGTCTCTTGTTGTTGTATTTGTCTGACAATAGCCATAGACACAACAGGAATATCCAAAAGGGTAACGATCAAACCTAACTAAAAGTGCTGTGTATATTATTAAGTTTAATTCTGAATTCATGTAAAAAGCTGATTCTGTAGCGTACAGTTATTTGATGCATGCTGGATTTAAATTCTCAAGATGGAAGGAAAATGACCCAATGACACAATCAAACTTCATTACGAGTGCTCATTAACTGCAAAGAAAAATTTGCAGAAACTTAAGTTTCACATAAGCAAAGGAATCTATTGAGTTTTGCTCCATCAGCCTACAACCATGCAACTCAAAATCCTTCCTATGTAATCAGAAAGCACGACACCCTACAGACAACTTCTACATTTCCAAGAAAACATAGGTATTAACATGCGTCACTGAGGACGCATGTTAACACCAGGCCATAGTGGGCCGTAGTGGTTCATGAACTCCATCCTGCCTAATTGCGTATTAAATAAATATTCCTATTTAAAGTCAAGTCGAGCCACAGAGTGAGACCATTTAGCAAATACTGACGCAGTAATATTGTCCCTAATCTTTGCCCCATGCTAGTGACTAATAACATACAGAGGGGCTGGGGTCATGACAGACAGGAGGGTGGTGGCATGCAGAGGAAGAGGAGAGAGAAGCACACAAAAGGAAGGAGGAAGCACATACAGAGGAGGCTCTGTTGAGCCCAGAGCAGCCATAGGATACGGCAGGACGGTTCTTAGCGGACGGCCTCCAGTTACTCAACAGTGACAGGAGAAATTCAGGGAAGGAGTCACTGTGGTAGTATGGCTGCATGAAGGGATGGAGGGGGATGAAGCCAAAGGTAGAGAGATGGAGGCATAGAAAGAGAAGGAAAAGGAGAAGAAGAACTCCCATCCAGTAACCTGACAAACTACTTCAGTAAATAAACTTTTGCCAGAGTACTGTCAAAGCAAAGTGGGCATAAAAACTCAAAACTTTTCGTCAAGACAGGATGTTGCTGTGTTGATATGGAAAAGGTACGAGGTTTCTGTCACTGACCCAGCTGGTCCCGCCTCCTTGGCCTTTGGCAAATAACAGCGTGGATCCTTGAAGCACTGTCCAGGAAGAAGTCCAGTTCTTCCTGCAACACAGAATTCATCAACACTGTGAAAGGACTGAAGGGAAATCTGCAGAGACCTTCCAGTGTATCTATGCAGCATTAGGACTGAGTATCAAACCCATAGACTGTATAGAAGAAGTGGACGTAGTCACCGTGACATCACTCATTAGTTTGTGGGTTGATGTTTTGAAGCCACGATTGCCATTTTGGCCGTCACCTCCTTGGTTATTTGCAACCAGAAGTGACACAAGAAGGTGGAGCTAAGAACAACCGAACGCTGAATAAGACATTTTCATGTGACCAAAAAGGTTATGATTAACTTTCATGAAGTGAAAACACACTGTGAAAGGGTTAAAGTTCTTAGGCAAAAACACGGTCAACTCCCAGACCGGACAACGCCGTGGTAGCGACCTGTCAATCACAAGGTAGCCCCGCCCTAAAGCATCCCCTGCTTTATGGTCTATCTGACTCTAAATGGGACCATCATTTACTAAATGAACATCATGCTGTATTGAAGAAGACTTGAAACTAGAGATTGAGACCATAAACTCATGTTTAGAATGTTTACTGAGGTAATAAATCAAGAGAGAAGTAGGCTCATTTTCTCATAGACTTCTATACAATCAGACTTCTTTATGGAACCAGAGGAGTCACCCCCTGCTGGCTGGTAGAAAGAATACAGGTTTAAGGCCCTTCATTGACGTTTCAGACCCCAAATTATGCAAGTATTAATGCCGTCAAGTATCAAAAACTTGGTCGGGTTCTTTGTGATCAGATATTTCCTAATTTAATATGTCAGACGGGTAAAGCTATTGTAAAACTGCTTTGTGTTAAGTCAAAATTTAACACTGATACATTTGAGTATTTCGTATTATTTTATCGAATTGTAAAAAAAAAAAGAAAAAAAAAGTGTTTGTTAAAAAAACAAACATTTCATATTCCTTAAATGAAGTAACAAAAAAAAAAAGCATCATTTGTTTTTGGCACTGAAACTGAGGTGTCATACTGGCGTTGGTACCGGAGCAGTTCAGCATGACTCATCTCTCAAGAAAATGTGAAATTACAAATTTTTCCCAATCATGGAACAATGTTGGCCAAATGCTTAGAGATGATGCTTTGATTTTCTATAAAACTTTTCTTAGAATTGGAACGTAAATGGGGTCATATCATTTAGCTTGAAGCTAGCCTGTGGAGTTGTGTTTTAAACAAACATTCTTAAATGTATTTCCTTCCTCATAAAACATAAATCTTCTTCCTGTCGCTGCATTGCTACATTTCCTCATACTCCCGTTACTGACACCAACTGTGGATCAGGAGAACAGCGTGGAGTCATCTGCAGAGGTCCGTTTCAGAAAGCGGGATTAATGAAAATTCTGAGTTAGATAAAAACCTGAGATGAGCTAAACTCTGGATTTTCAGTTCCAGAAAGAGAGTCAACTTAAACTCTGGGTCAGTTACCATGGTAACTGACTGTGAACCTAACCTGCTCGCTGGCAGGTTTTCTTCAACAAATCCTGAGTTTCTCTCTGTCTCCTCCCTCCAACAGAGACGGACACGCTGCTTTATTTCCTCAATCATTCAGTCCGCATCAATGTGAGTATTGAAGCGCATTAATTAGCGTTGGCTCACGTCAGAATTTAAAGATATTAGTTTGATACTCAGGACTGTCTACAGTTAGCACTTCAGTCATTTCTTTGAACAGCAGTTTTTGCCATCAAATATTACAGAGCATCAAGTCTCCCTCAGCTCAGAATAAATAAAACCTCTGCATGTCCTTTATAACACTGTGACTGAGACAGCTGTCAGTTTGTTAGAGCAGTCCCACTATAATGTTTATTTTGCATAATGTGTAATCTCAGTTTAAACAGTATAAATTGGTATGAAGCTTAGACATGTAGGATCAATGAATAATGATCTCTGTCACTCATAATGTGATTGGCCGCACTGCTGGAACATAATTCCTTTAATATATTGTAGATGCTCTGTTAATATGTGAGTGAGCAGGATGGTGGGGCAGCTGCAGAATGGAGTTAGAAAGAGAGTTTGTTTAAATCTCTGCGTATAGTCTGAACGGGTTTTAACAGCATTTCATTGACTCTGTTAAAATGTACTCCATTTGTTGAAGTAGTGGAAATAAAGTCACTGAATGCCGTTGAGCCGAGATCCAAATACATGTCTCCAATTCAAATCTAGTGTATTTGAACCTTTAAATCACCAAACACGTTGTTGCTGGATCAGACTGTGAGCTCAGGATTAGTCAACTCATAGTTCAGGCTTAGTTTGTTAAACCTGCTTTCTGAAACGGGGCCCAGGATTGTACTACGTATGTATGTACAGTATTTTAAGTGCATGTGTGTGCATGTGCGAGTCCTTGTGTGCGTGGACTAAATACAAACAAAACAGGAATCCCAAACAGGAAACAGGAAATTCTTCACAGGGTACCTTTAACACCGACTCAGCAGAATGTCAACACTGGTCTTGTTGTAGTCCGGGCTACTCACCGTACTTTCTTGCCGTGCTCTGTGATCTTTGTCACATTCAGAACGCCGCACTTTTCAGATGGCTGGAGAGAAACAAAAAAACATTAGGACACAGTCTGAAGAAGCAGGTTACGTACCCATCCATCACAGTGATTAAGAACCACAGCAGGATGACAGGAGAGAAAGCTGCTGACCAAAATACACATTGGCAAACAATACGAGTGTGTCACTCCATTGAAAAACACCACCACCACCACCACAACACCCCGCCACCACGACAGTCACAGCCTTACGCTTGAAGGAAAAACAGTATTTCCACTCAAGAAAGGCAAGACAGACTAAACACTAGAAAGAACACAGAGACATCTGATTCAAATGAATTAGACAATACTAAAACCGTGGATTCTTAGCAAAACTACTAGTGCAGCAGTTAGCCGGTGATCTTCTGTTTCAAATTGTGACACGGGGCAATTTTTGGGGGAAACACAAATGATCAACGCACCCAGGAACAAACCCAACAACTTATCCAATCCAAGAAGCAACTGGAGCCATCAGCTCTGCTTATCAACAGGGATTCTACACAGGTTCAAAGTGACTCTCTTACTGAAACTTTACTTCTGCGGTTTCAAAACAATAGGGCTGTCAAAGTTAACGCCATAATAATGCTAATTAGTTTTAATGCCACTGATTTATTTAATGCATTAACGCAACTTGTGATTTTTAGGTGGTAGCGGCTCAGTTTTAAAGCTGGAGTGAAGATACTGGTATCACATGAAAATAAAAGACAACAATGAATAAATAACGCTCCAGACGTACGCTTAATTTTGGAGAGGAAAAACTGTCATGGCCGTTGTCAAAGGGGTCCCTTGACCTCTGACCTCCAGATCAGTGAATGTAAATGGGTTCTATGGGTACCCACGAGTCTCCCCTTTACAGACACGCCCACTTTATGGTAACGATGCAGTACCTGTGAGGGTTTCTGGACAATATCTGTCATTGTTGTGTGTTGTTAATTGATTTCCAATAATAAATATACATACGTTTGCATAAAGCAGCATATTTGTCCACTTCCATGTTGATAAGATTATTAGATACTTGACAAATGTCCCTTTAAGATACATTTTGAAAAGATAAAAAAATGTGATTCATTTGCGATTAATCAGGATTAACTATGAACAATCACGCCATTAATGGCGTTTAAATATTGCGATTGACAGCCCTAAAAAATAAACATCTTTACTGCAACAAATATCACAATATGTGCCCTGACAAAGGCGATTGTAATATACTAGAACACAATCCTTATCTCTATTTACTTCCAGATGTTCTATACCTGTGTAGAAACCCTGCAATAAGCTGCAACATGTGCCTCTGCCGACAACCTGGGACCAAGTTAACCCCCTGCAGGTCAGAGCCTGGAGGGAGGTGAGGGGTGAGTACTAACAGAGCTGGGGGACTTGGGAGACGAAGGGCAGGAGTCAGAGTCGGGAGAGGAGGGCTTGGGGCTCAGAAGAGCGTCCTAGTGAGGAGACAGGGATGAAAAAACACACCGTCACATGGGCTAACAACAGAAGGTTAACGAGAAGATGAGGAGAGGTTAAGAAAACGCAGACAGCTCAAGGAGCGTGATGGCAATTAGCAGTGAGATTATGATTGTGTTAAGTGTGTCGAGTACCTGTGTGATGTTCAGGAGCCACTGATGGATTATTCATTAGATGTGGAGGCAGGTATTTATCACAGTGCCCATGCTGCCACTACAAACTATTTCATCTTTAGCAGGTTTTTTTAAAAGACAAATCATTTCTGGATCATTGTGGTGAAACCCTCAAAATAGTTCATCAAGATGAAATGATTGATGAGGATTGAAATCAACTCAGGGAATCAGGGCTAAAAACAATTTGAAGATGGGGATGTAATTATTACTCCTGCTGTGTGATTATTATCATGCAAGCCGATTGTCTGCTTGGATTAAGGGACAAGCCACCGATTGGTCGGTCCGACAGGCTACTGACTTGGTGTTTGTACGGATGCGGGCGGGAAGAGCCTGCGCGGAAACGCCTGGTTTTTAACAGCCGCTGCAAAGCAACCAGCCTACAACTGAAACTCTGAACTCATGTCATAATACATCTCAACAGTGAACACATCAGATACCAGCTCCATCTGGAACTAACTCAGTCTGTACACTCCACACATAAGCACAGCTGGCAGGTGGTCAAGAAATGGATTATACAATTCACTTTACTGTGGAAGTGAAATGATGTATTTAAAGTTAGTCTTGAGTGTGATTGCAGATGTGGGTGTCAGACCTTGTCGTTGGGATCTTGGACGTAGGCGCTGTGTCTCCACTTAGTGAGGACGATGGGCTCGGCTTGTTTCCTGTCCAGACTGCGACTCTTCGGAGCGTCTCCAGGCGGCTGAGGAGGGGAGTGGTTGTACTGGAGGGAGGGAACAGGGAATCATTCCGCATCAATATACTTTTCATTTTACTTCATACATATATATACACTGAAGGATGTTCACCTTCATAGACGATGGATTTATCTCCGGATATAACTGAATATGTGTGAACATGATGTTACGGACAAAGTCGGGCAGCAACAAAGACGTAAGCACAGCATCGATAGAACTAATCTACTGAACTAATGCCACATAATATAGATATCAAATGACAAATCACAGTAAAGTATATCCTTTAAGTACAGGGACTGAGCTCTTCATCTTCACAATATTGCATTTTAGTGCTAAAAACTAATTGAACTAAGCTGATATTCAACAAACTGTCAACTTTGACAACCAACTAATTATTTTAGTAATTTATCAAGCAACCATTCACAGGTTTCAGCTTCTACAATGGGAGGCTTTTTCTTAATCATCTGGTTTGATATCATTGTCAATTGTCTCTTTGTGGTTTTGGGCAGATTGTCAGCAGTGCTTGAAGTGGAAAAAATAAGTGCCAGTCCTCTCTTATTCACATGTTGGTGTGTGTATCAGTCAGTATCAGCAATCTGTTGTGACTTCTTCCTATTGATTCATTATTTCTTTCAGCATGTCATACTGTGTTGGTCATAATCAGATGTGGTTTTATTGCTATTATTATACCGGAGCTATGCATCTTCTATAGTAAGTCTATAATACTCCAATGATATCCCAGCTGGAACATTCTAGGGTTAAAGTGGTGTGTTTAGTGTTAATAGTTAAAGTGCTTTCCTGTGTTATCTGTAGCCTATAGTCGGGTATCATTGAGGTGTTAGGAGCAGTGTCCCAGTCAGGATGCTCCTACACATTATACAGCAGGATAAAGAGACACATTCTGCATTCCTACAGTGAATCAAAGGTACTAGGAAACATTGGGTTGGGGGGTCCTCCCCCAAGAAACATTTGTTTTTTGACTTAAAACTGTGCAATTTGACATCACTTTGGACCATTATTATTACTAGTTAAATGATTATTTTATTATTTACACTTCATCTGAACATTTAGTCCTTCTGGGAATGTTTAATGTTTCATTAATTATATTTTTCACAAATAAAAAAAGTTCTGACGAACAGTTCACGAATGATTTAAAAAAAAGGACGTGAACATTGTGTTGATAATTTACAGCACCCTCGTTCTCACCCGTGAGACCCGGCAGCCATGTAGAGATCTGTTAAGGAAATACCAAGCACCGCCCAGCAGCCGGAGCACAGCCAATAGGAACGCTCTCATTTAAATGACCTGTGATTGGTCAAAGTCTTCCGTCACAGGTTAGATTATTTAAAGCCTGAAAACAGAGCCATGATGTAGAAGTCTAGTTTTCTCTCAGAACGCTTGAATTACAATATGCTGAAAGGTTATTATGGAACTTTTGCCCAATGACGCCAAAAACGTAGAAGTTAGAACTATTATTTAGATAATCCATAATGAAACCAATCCTGAGTTGCAGCCCTTCTGAACTCACTGGAGTTACTCTCTCATGCCTTCGTAAAACGGCCAGGTTGATAACGGATCAAGAGTATGTCATCGTCAGTTAGTCACATTATTTTTGGGTATAGAAATTTGAGTGTTACCCAAACCTGGCATTTTGAGCTTTACGCATGCTGACGTTTATGAGTTTGATCAGTTGTAAGGGTTGCTACAGAGTCTTACCTTTGGCAGCTCCCATTCTGACCTTGAACCATCTGCGCTGTAGTAATACGGTCTGCCCTGCTCATCAACGTGTTTTAACCACTGGTGGCGAACACACGCACAGACAGGAGAATCACAAGACGCATTAGTGTGAGTCCTGACGGTATTAAGTATTTGTGCAAGAACATCAAACCGACTTAGATTTTAGTGCTCTGGTTCATATGAAATGTTGCAAAAGATGGTAATGCTGTGGTAACTCCTGTACTGGAAGTCTTTCAATCCATACAGTAAATCTTTTGGGTCTGCATGTGTGATCACAACTGTTTCTGGATAATGAGGAAATAGCTCTAAGTGTGTTGTGAGGGAAACCCACTCCCACATGCATATTTCCCAGAAACCCCCACAGTAAAGAGACAGCAGATTAGCCCCGTGCAGCCGGTACCTTCTCGTTAGTATAGTCGCTGATGTACAGCGTGTGGCCGTGCTCGTCCATCTCCTCCGACCAACCGCGCGGCGGCGAGCCATACTGACTGTCTGACTGGCTAGAGTAGGTACTGAAGCAGGTGTCCTCCGACGACAGAGGCTGGAGTCGACCGATGGAGAGCGAGAGGAAGGGAAGGAAAGACGGCGAGAGCGAGAGAGGAGTGGTCTACCATCAGTGTGAAGAGAGAGGAGAAAAGAAAAGGCATCTTTCACCATGGAGTTACAGAGGAGAGAAGACAGTCGTGCACCAAACTACCCACTTTAATACAGCACAGAGAACCAGGAGACCCATCAGAGAAGCTCAAAATCACTCATGTTCATGCTTGATTTTGAAGAATGTGGTGAAAGTGGCTGCTGCAGTATGACACAGAATAATTAAAGTGATAGTGACTGCTTATTGCCTGTAGGTGGCAGTGTGGTACAGCCATTTAATGAATCAGAGGCCAATTCAAAATCAAAGATGAGTCCCGATTGATTCAGGCTAATCTGGTACAACACAAAGTGTGTGTCTGTGTGTGAGCGTTGATCACAACAAATAGCATTCACTGTTCATCAAATAAATCAAAACTGTAACACTTTCCAATCTGCAAAAAGATTCATGTCAGAAAGAAAAAGAAAGAAATTAGAATTTTCTCTGAGATGTATTTTGTCAGTGCTGAAAGAACGCCTCACTCTGTGTGCATGTCCAGCGTTGTTAATCACAACGCAGTCCCAATATGTGTGATGAAGTACTGGCTTGCTGTATTTATCTATTTAATATCTGTCTCTGACTCGTGATGCTTTCACTGAGTATATACTATATGGAAGTTCTTGTATTTCTATGCTTGTGACAACCAGTTGGAATTTAGAGTGACAACATCTTTGCAAAGTCAGATCATTTTGGTTGAGCCTCACCTGTTCGCTGGTTTAGTTTAGGGGAAATACTTCACTGTTAAAAGTAGGATTCTGAATGAACTAGATCTAAAAATTAAGTTTGACTTTAGAGTAAAGGTTAAATGAATTAGATTAATGTATAATCTATCAGAAGAGCTGTTCAGAAAGCAATGTCTGTTTACCCTTTTCCCACCAAAAGTAGCACATACATGCAAGTTTTTAACACAGGAAAACCCTCTAAAACAGACGTTAGCACTGGCCTTTCTGTTATTTTTCCTGGTGTGTCACGTTCTACGTCACGGGCGTATGTGAAAATGTTACCATGGTTACTTCGGTTACTTATTTAGTCTCACTTTCTAACTCTCAAACCAGAGTTGGTGATTGTTGGAGCAGTGGAAAGACTAAAGGCCCCGACACACCAAACTGACAGACGGCCGTCAGACAGTTTGGGGCCGTCAGTGAGCGTCCGTCGGCGTCTGTCGGAGTCTGTTTGTTCCTCACTGTCAGCTCTACTCTGCCCGTGTCTGAGTTCTCCTCCCACGTAGGCGCAGAATGTACAGTACATGCTAACTGGCCGTCGGCTGTAGTCTTTGCGATGTGTTAGAGTGCAACTTTCTGGCCGAGACAGACGACGTGAGGCGACGCAACTAGTGGCCTTCGTTGCCGCTCGCTGATGATTGTTTGACAATCATCAGCAAGGTAAAATGACTGTTGTCTGACTGGAGTCTGGTGGCTTTGAGGAGTACGTATTCAGGTTTTGTACGTTAATAAATGATAATTATGCATTATATATTGACTTCGTGTCACATACCATGGAAAAATGGGTGAAAATGAGCATGTCCACCCGGGTGTCACGTTTCCATCAATGCCAATCGGAGCTGGAGCCGATAAATAGCCGTGACTACTGCAGAGTCATTTGTTGTGGGAATGAATGTGGATTGTGACCTTTCCCACTGAAGACAGAAGCCAGGTGTTAGTGGGTGTTGGTGGGTTTTTTTGTCCGGTGGGAAAGGGGCTTTATAAACTTTGTCTCAGAGATCTGACATTAAACAACTTAAATGACAGTCACACCTGCTTCCTGTAGTGATTCACCAAGTGTTCACGTGTGTGAAATGACAAGGCCCAAAAGCTTCACTAACTCTTTCTCCACATTTCTCACATTCCTCCGTCCTCCACTGTTCACACACAAGAAACGAGGCTACCCGTGTGTTAGCTGTAAATGGGATGTTTGAATTACTGTAGTTTTGACTAGTGGGAGGCTTGCTGACAACCCAGGCAGCCACATGTTTAATAAAGAGACCTTGTTTTGTTTTGATTATAGCTATTACAAAAAGCTACCAGTCACTGTGACAAGTGACCATGAGGGCTGGGACGAGACACCTATCTCCCAGTTTGATACTATCAAGATACTTGGGTGGCAATTTAATACATATTGCGATTTTTAAATATTGTGATTCTACAAGTATTGCGATTCGATATTACGATTTATTGCAATTTTTGTTCACTTTTTTAACACTAGACCATGGGAAAAAATTGAATCACAGAATTCTAGGGACTTTTACTTTGGAAAATATCTAAATGAATACTGTAAAAAATGTTTGATTTTCAGCATGTCTGTAGTCAGAGATGTCCTGAAGTCAAATATATCAGGATCATTGGCAGGAATTATTTATTACATTTTTTCTAGCAGCCAAAAAATCAGTGAATAAAGACATTTCTCTCACAAATTAGAAGGTTTTTTCTATTTAATTTCTAAAGGACATGCAATGTTTTATACTTCTGGTGAATATAATCAATCAATCTTATTTCCATAGATGTATTTTGTATATATATAGTTCCCTTTGTTAACACCTTATTTTGAAAATCAGACAGTCCCACGTGTCTACTTCCTGTAACTTCTCCAAGGTGGTCTCTAGCTCTCCCGTCAGCTCCGTTCTCTTTATCCATCCATGGTCAGCTCCATCGGGGCCGTTTCAATGCAGAGGACATTAATGTCAGTATCTGGGTGCTCTACAGTCGTAGCATCGGCTCATTTGACCACGGAGACGAGAGTGATGACCGGCTCCACCGCCACGTTACCGTGATACGATAAGGTTTCCTGTCCGTGACAGAGTTAGCATGCAGCTTTAGCTCTGCTCTGTCTAGCTCTGCTTTTCCTGTCAATGTGTGAAACCCAAAGTGTTTCCACCCTTTACAGGATATGTAGTGTTTACCACGCTGGATTTAACATGTGAGGGTGCAGGTCATGTCTACGCCATAACCTTCGCCGTTTTCTACTTTTTTGTTTTGGCCGGCTGCGGTTTGTTTTGGTTGGCGGATACGGATATGACATCACATTACTCAGACTACAACAATAAGAGCAGTAACTTCAGTCTACCTCCGCATAGACTCAAATGAAGCAAATATATTGATTCTGACATTAAAACATCTATTTCAAAAAGCGGTGAATCGATTTTTTTTCCATCCCCTAGTGACCATTTTTGATTTATTTGCCAAAGACTGACTTTAATAGCAACTGTCACTTGTTAATTTAGACTCTGAATGTAGTCCCTTGGCGTTCTTCATACAGATGAGAATAACGAGTATACGTATGTGTGGCTTTCAGTGAACACATACCTCGGAGCTCTCTCCTGTGCTGTTGCTCTCTCCTCTGGAGCTCCCGGTGCTGGCCTCCCTGGCTCGGGGCGGCTTCCATGTCCTCTCCTGGGTGGAGCGGTTGTAGTAGTAGTGCCTGCCACTCTGTTCCTTGTAGGTTTCCCAGTCGCCCAGCACGTGAAGCGGGGAGCCGGAGGGAAACGGGGGCAGGTTGGCCTGGGTGATCTTCAGTTCCTGGAGGTTGGTGTAGACGGGCGACTCGGGGCGACCGTGGCCTGACGAAGATCCCGTCTGGTGGGGGGAAAAGAAAGAGGGAGAAGTGGAACTGTGAGTCATCTGTGAGTGGATTTAAGTCCGTTATATAATCAGGGAAAAGTTCCTCAACAGAGAATGATGTAGAAATTCACAGCTTTCAGAGTGTAAATCAACAGCTGCACATGTTTAATCTAAAACACATTCAAACTGAGCACACATCAAACAGACCCCCTCCCCCCAACACTGTTAAAGCTGCAGTGGGTAGAATTGGAGCAAATATGATTCAAAAAAGTTCTTATTATTATTATCATACCTCTGCGGCAACGCAGTCGGGGGTAACTATTTTAAACTATTAACTATTTAACTTAGGACCTTCAAATGTGGTCTGATGGTTGACAGTGTGGTCTAGTTGTGTCTTTTGGGGGTCAGAAGTCCAGGGTGCACAAAATCTTTAACATTTTTCCAAAAGGGCAAAACCTTTGGCCCTACTTTAGTACGGGTCCAGCAGTGAGCGGGGGGGGTGTGAGCCATGCTCACTTTTGTGTGGTTTTCATAAAACGGTCACTAGTTAGTGACACGGTTAGTGACACGGTTAGTGACACGGTTAGTGCACAAGACCGGTAATCTGAAAAAAATAATGTCCCTCTGTGTCCTCCGGTGCTCCTAACGGCATCTGCAACATTTCACAGACCGGAGGAAAACAAGCAGTAAGAGCTGATCTGGAGTCAGCCGTCTATGCCGGCTGTCAATTAGCTGTAAAATGAGAAATTTGTGACCCGGCAGCCATGTTGAGATCTGTTGAGAAAATACCAAGCACTGCCCACCAGCCGGAGCACAGCCAATAGGAACGCTCTCTCTCTGAAATGACCTGTGATTGGTCAAAGTCTACCATCACGGGCTGGATTATTTAAAGCCTGAAAACAGAGCCATGAGGAGGAGCAGAAGTCTAGTTTTCTCTCAGAACACTTGAATTACAATAAGCTGAAAGGTTATCATGGAATTTTTGTCCAATGATGCCAAAAATATTCTGCCTACTGCCACATTAATGCCATGTTCCTACTGAGCTCCACATGAAGTCAATCACTTTATCTTTGCAGTGTTTGAGTTTTGATTGTGTTCCATTGGTGCATAAAGGAAATGGCTGAAATGTCAAAAAACTGTCTGTATTAAAGCTGACATAGCCATTGTTGACCACAGAGGAGCTGAGCATTGAATGAAGGGAGGGGAGGGAGAGGAGGAGGAGAGGGGAAGGAAGTTTGTTATATAACTGAGAGTGGCAGTGACCAAAGTCAGGTAGAAATAAGGAAGTAAAACTGACTATCAAGATGCATTGGTAGGACCGTTTGTTCAGGCTCATCCCTACAGCTGTCAAAACGTTTCTACAGAAAAGTATATATATATATATATGTATATATATATATATATATATATATACACGTATATATATACGTATATATACGTATATATACATACATATATGCATATACATACGTATATATACGTATATATACGTATATATTTGTGTATATATATATATATCATTACTGTTACTGTACAAAATGTCAGGTATGTAGATATCTTGTAAATCTGCGGAATAGCATAGAACATTAACTGTGAAAAACTGAATTCATACATGAAGAACAAGAGTTTATATACAAAATGAGAAAAGAATCTCCACAGTTCTCTTGATACTAATGACTGATAGGACTAGTACTGATTCTGTTCACCAGTGCTTGAAGTGGGAAAATAAGTGCCAGTCCTCTCTTATTCACATGTTGGTGTGTGTATCAGTCAGTATCAGCAATCTGTTGTGACTTCTTCCTATTGATTCATTATTTCTTTCAGCATGTCATACTGTGTTGGTCATAATCAGATGCGGTTTTATTGCTATTATTATACCGGAGCTATGCATCTTCTATAGTAAGCCTATAATACTCCAATAGTATTCCAGCTGTAACATTCTAGGGTTAAAGTGGTGTGTTTAGTGTTAATAGTTAAAGTGCTTTCCTGTGTTATCTGTAGCCTATAGTCGGGTATCATTGAGGTGTTAGGAGCAGTGTCCCAGTCAGGATGCTCCTACACATTATACAGCAGGATAAAGAGACACATTATGAATTTCAAGATACTAGGAGAAATTGAGTTTGGGGCTCTTCCTACAAGAACATTTAAATTAAATTAAATTAAATTAAAGATTCAATCAATTCAATTCAATTCAGGTTTTTGACTTAAAACTATGCAATTTTAAATAATTTCTGACCATTATTATTACTAGTTAAATGATTATTTTATTATTCACACATCACAACCTTTGTCTGAACATTTCATTCTTCTGGAAATGTTTGCCCTAAAAGAGCAGATACAGAAAACTTTTCAATAATGTTTCATTAATTATAACTGTTCGCAAATAAAAAAAATTAAAGTTAAGAAGACGAAAAATTCACTAATGATTTTACAAAAAGGACGTGAACATTGTATTGATTAATTGCAGCACCCTTGTTCTCACCCCCCCTTGCCTGTGCCATGTCGGCTTATGAGGCGCGGCGCAAAAACGCTGCGCCGTATGATATGAATCTCCCAGAGAACCTGATATGGAGAGGGCAGAACAGAGTACCAGCAGCTTGTGAGAAGTGTCGGTGTGAAAGAAAAAGTCACGGTAAGGAACGGTAAGGAGTAAAATGAAGAAGTGCCGGTACTGTGTACCGTTGAGTATCGGCCCACTTGGAGCACTGGTTTTTACTGATGACTAATCTGCAGAGTAATTTCTCGATTAATCGATGAATCGTTTGGCCTATAAAAAGTTGGAAAATAAACAATTAACAACAATCACAATTTCCTGAAGCCCAAGAAGATGTCTTCAAATAACTTTGTTTTGTCAAACACTCCATCAAAACCAAAAGATATTCAATTTACTATAATAGAAGACATGAAAAAGCAACATATCATCATATTTGAGAAGCTGGAACCAACAAATGTTTTGGTATTTTAGTTTGAAAAAGAATCAAGCGATTAACTGATGAACTCAAAATAGTTGCCAATTTACTTTCTGTTAATTGACTCAACGGATCAATTAAATGGTGAACTGAATGACTAAATATCATCTGTAATGATTGGTATAACCATTTTTGAACTAATGCTTTCAGTATTAGGGGTGTAAGAAAATATTGATACACGAGTATTGTGATATTATGTTGAGCAATACAGTATCTACTCTCCAAAATACTATTTATTTTTAATTAACCTCTTAAAAATCAGACGCAGCTGGGCCCGCCGTCGTGGCTGCCGCTGTTCTATGATTCAAAGGTTGTAGCGGGCTAGTTTGCAGAAGGAGGCTAAATAACGCTCCAAACTTATGCTAAATTTTGTCGAGGAAAAACAGGCATGGCCATTTTCAAAGGGCTCCTTGGGCTCCTTAACTATGTCTCAATTTGGAACAAAAATCATCGTTTTTACTTTGAATCCTGGACTTTTCAGATGAAATGTTTAATCAGAAGAAGTCGTCTGCAGGCTGATACACTGCTGCACACTGCACACATGTTTAACAGGATTGGAAACCTGACCAGCCACAAACCAAATGTTTTGATGTCATCACTGGTAAGATGAGAGAGTACACTGCAACTGTCCCTTAAACAGGTGACCAAATATTATTAGAAATACCGTGAGTTAAAGAGAGATGTTGAACGTGGGTATGAAATACAACACTGTTGATTTAAAAGGTAGTTCTGTATCCAGTGGAATTACAACATTTCCACAGCTGTAGTAGAGCCAGCATGCTGCCTCTAATGACAGAGCATCCTTCTTCAAAAAGCCTGTCATGTGACTGATCCAGTCAATGGGCTGCTTGTCATGATTATTTCATGCTGGCTTTACAAAGACGCTGCGTGGCTGCAGAGCGACAGGGCAGCGAGAGCCATAAATAATGCCAGTGCCCCGAGGCCTCCCAACACCGGCTCTGTGATGCCTTTATTGCGCGGGGATCAATAGGGATGAAATATGCAGGAGCTGAGCAAACAGCTGGAGGTACCCACGAGAAATGTTCAATGGACTAGAAGAAGACGTGTGCTGTTCAATACAGTATCACAGCACGACAAATTAAAGGTGCAGAGTGAATATACTGTATTATACATAATGCACATTATTTACCTTAGTTTCTTCTACCTGTAAAGACTTGAGAAGACAGCGTTTGACAGAAAGTCAGGGAAAAAACTTTCATTGCAAGTTCTACCATCAAGCCATTAAGCAAACCTAGATTTCCAAAATAAAACACTGCTTTTACCAGAAACGCTCTGCAATGCTATTGTGCAAAAGTGTAGACTGGGAAGCAAGTTGCAGCTTAAACGTTCTGCTCAATAGATGAAAACATATCAAATATTACCTCTGGCGGGGAGCAACTAGTAAACACATCATCGTCTTCATGCATCGAGATTGCTCGAAAAAAGCTTCTCCTCAAACGGGTCATTGCCATCGTCCCCGCTTAATATTTGGACTTGCATGCAGTGTTTGCTGGTGACACTGCTCTGTGGTCTTCCTGTACAATGCTGAGTGAGCATGTGATTTAGTGGATCTGTCAAAGGGGAAGTCCCGTTAGTCAATCGGCCGTTAAAAAAGACAGTTATGTAGTATCCCACTTCAGTGGTGCCCACAAAACCACATTACCCTCCCAAAGCTGTTCTGAAATTAAACTTCACTTTAGGGGTAGGAAGCTCCAAAAACTTTCCACAATAAAGGCTCATTTCCCAGAGGAGCACAGTAGATCTACACAGGACATATTTCACTTATTTACCTTTAAAGGGACTGTTTGTAAGAATCAGAAATGTCTTGTTAACAGCTTCACCTGTGTCCGTTAAGTCAACGAAAGTCAGCGTCCTGTTGCTCCGCTTGTGCTCGCTCTACATAGACATGAAGGAGCATCGCTCAACACAGTGAGGAGACACACGTCAGCTAAAAGCACAACATCACTCTATACTTCAGCTGCTTGGCAGTAATGTTAGCTGACCAGACCAAGGTCTCTCCATGAATCAATGCTGATCCTAGTGTTGGCTTTTCCTGCCTCAGCCTCCCGACCGCGGCCGGAGGGAACAGGGGAGACACCGGAGTTCTGGTCGGAGACGATAACGTTTCTCTCTGCGGAGCCCCGTCACTTCACAAGACACGGGAAACCTCTGTTGGTCTGGAGGAGCTGCAGCAGTTATTTCTGCACAAACGTCCACTGTACATTCACTAGATATTCTCAG
>CAKAOI010043067.1:0-12782 GCA_916701655.1 Sebastiscus albofasciatus | reverse complement strand
TAAACATCCTAGTGAACAGGGAGTTGCCATCTTTCTGGGTGAAAGGCACCACGTCTCCATCTCTCAGCCCGTTTCAATGAGCGGTTTTTATATTCATATATTCATAATGTTTTATATTCATCAGGTAACTTGTTGAAAGATGTTTTCATTTTCTGTGGATGGATCTAGCATGCCTAAACCTAACCAACCCAACCAACCCAACCGCTGAAGAGTACTAGCCGGACTGACTGTTGCCGGATGTTGTTAGCGTGATACGTCAAAGGTTCTACCGATGTGAACAGGTGCCGATGATAATGCCGAGGGGACATCGGCCTGACACCGATGAAACTGGTATCTTCTCATCTGACTCTTAGGAAGACGACCGAAAGGAGAGTTTCCTCAGATGATGGACTTTGTGACGGCGAGCAGATTTCCGTGCGTTGCTGAAGCTGCGTTGGCGGTCGACGCCCACATCCTCTCCGTTTCCACTCGTCGGCGTCGGCTCATTAAAAAGTTGCCGTCGGGCTGCTGACTCTTTAATCGGCCTCCTGCAGCTCCTTAAACGCATCCTCTGCTAACAACAGACAGTCCCGTTGTCACCGCTCCATTCATCCTTCCTTTAGCGCTCACCTCGGAGAGTTCCTGTTCCTCAGATCACCGAGCTCGCTTCGCTATTTTCTTCTCTTTATTTTTGTTTCTAAAATGTTTCTGTGATTGAATTGTGTTTTGCAAAGTACTCGAGGCAAAGGAATTTCCATTGGTATCCGTACATGAGAGCACACAAAAGCAGCCATTGTTGGTAGTCTAATGGGAATGTTAAGTACAAGCAGGCAGAGCCATCTTTTATCTCGGGTATTTACAACTCTGTCACAACCAGCAGTGATTCGGAAGCTGAGGGGAAAAAGCATCTTTCTTTTTTGATCCCTGCCCGGATGCTCCGGCTTTCATCTCTCTCAGTGCTCTTAACTGAACGGCTCGCTGTTTGTGGAGGGAGAAATGGAATCAAAGCCAATGATTAGAATGAAATATTTGCAGAGGTTTAGGGGGAATAGAGAGAGAAAGAGAGAGAGAGAGAGAGAGAGAGAGAGAGAGAGAGAGAGAGAAAAAAGAAACAACATAAAAGAGAAAACAAACTGGAGGAGAAAGTTAAATTTACCATCTCCACAAAGTTGTTGGCTCTGTGTTCGCTGCAGGAGCGCTGGCCTCCAGCAGCTTCTCATCACCATGCACAATAATCCTCTCTTTGTTCAGAGCAACACAATTGTTGCTTTAAAAAACCCATCGTGGTACATTATTACACTCTTTCAGCATCGAGGAGAGGCCTTGAGCGCTGGTGTTATTCTCTGTTTCTTCACAGCCAGGACGCTTCTCTGTGTTCTGTCTGATATCCATCCATGCTTCGCCTGCAGCACAAATTAAGCTTCACTTCTCCCCTTTCTTTTACCTCCACGCCTCACGGCCTCGCACCACTTCACCTCCTGCAACAAGATACAGTAGCTTACCGCAGTAGGTCAAGTCCAGTTCAGCATGTGGGCCGCGAGTGTGTCGCCCAGTTCCTCCAGATAACGTGGATTACATGGCTAAGTTATCCAGCCGCAGCGTGAAGGAGGAAGAACCTGAGGGGAGTTTTAACTGAATGTCGATGGGGAGCTTTAATGGAGGCCACTGGGGATCGACGGGAAGGGAACCAGGCGGAAGGTCAAAGACTTTCAGAGTCAAGTCAAGCTGCGTGTGTGAGGTTAACTTGTAGAGGAGAGAAACTGGAAAGAAGAAGAGGAAGAAGAAGAGGGGAAGCATGGCTCCCCCGCCGACGAGCGCCGCTCTGCCCCCCTTGATGCTAATCCTCTGAAAGCTGTTTTCTAGCGAGGATTAGTGCCAGCGAGAACAAGGCTTAGAGCTCTCCGCCGAGTCGAGATGAGAAATCGAATACAGGTGCTTGTCGGGGGCTGAGCCCGATGACTTTTCTGTGTGCAATATCATAGAGCGGGGATAGCTCTTACTGCACCAGCTGGTATTACATCCTTCAGGGTGATATTGTTGGAATTCAGGCCAATGCTGACTCGTGCAGAACAGAGGAGAAAAAACAAAAACCTAAAGCTCAGTGGATCCTTTAACCCAGAAATCACAAGTTCCCCTCCTCGCACAGTCAGGTTCTTCTGTTTCTAGGGCTGCAGCCGGGGATTAGCATCACTACGGGCTAATTACTGAAGACTTTTTCAATTAAGCCCTGATTCGTTTGCACTATTGAATTACAAATATATCGACAAACACTGACCCGAACGTCTCCGACTCACCGACAGTGACAGTCAAATGAAACATCGGAGACGCCGGAACCAAATGATCTTTCATATTTGACTTCTGACCTATTTGTCTGCTGATCAAGTGATTATTGACTTGATTAGTTTGCCGTTTTCTAACTGTATCAGGCCTGATGCTGCCTGATTGGTCCTGATGTTGAATCTCAGCGTATCCTCCTACAACTGTTTGAACGACATCTTACAGAAAGTTAGTCCTCATGTTTCACATGTTGTCCTCTGAAGGTTCAGCAACAGGCGTCTTTATTAAATATATATATCCTTTATTTAAGCAAGTCAAACAGTAACATGCATACAGTCTTTTCAAAGTAAACTTCCGTCTTCACAGGAAACTTCTTGGTTAGGTTTAGAAGATGGAGGTTTGGGTTGAATGACTCTGGAAGTGGCGTAACTTCAGTATGGATGTTGTTATAAATAAATCAACGTTGATTCTGGTTTCGGGACACGAACGCCGGTCTCCTGGGATGAAGTCGGGTGTTTTCTGACCCCCGTTCAGCCTGACCTCCCTGTGTGGCGCTCTTTAGACTTCCTGGTTCATGGTTACAGTGTGTTACGTTTGGCACGTTTAACTGTGAACGTTGTCTGAGAACAGCCGGCACCAAGTCTGACAGACTGAGATGTTTCTCTGCTCTCAGGTTTCTGGTTACTGTGTGTGTCTGTGTGTCTGGCTCGTGTCTCTGGTGGGGTCGAGGAGTTTCATGTGTTCTTTCCTGGTTGCAAAACACCTGAACCGGTTGGACAAAGAGGCCGGAGTAAGAACGTGTGTTTCATCTTGTGACCAAATAAATGTTCACAAAGTGAGGTTGAGATCGCTGAGCGCTTCTCTGACCGTGACTTATTATGAATATAGAGCGGAACAAAAACTACAGTCCTCTGAAACGTCAGAAGGGAGAGGAGAAAGGAGTAGATACATGTAGATAGTACTGAGAGTATTGTAGATAGTACTGAGAGTATCTGTAGATAGTACTGAGAGTATTGTAGATAGTACTGAGAGTATCTGTAGATAGTACTGAGAGTATTGTAGATAGTACTGAGAGTATTGCAGATAGTACTGAGAGTATTGTAGATAGTACTGAGAGTATTGCAGATAGTACTGAGAGTATCTGTAATGACCGTGGTCCTCCTGGTGCGTTCAGGTCTGATCCGTTGGAGCAGCAGCAGCTGATGAGCCGGGCTTCTCTTCCTGTGATGATATTTAATTCTAAACCTGACGCAGCAGAACGAACATCAGCGTGTTGTACATTACAGAAGAAGAAGCGCGCTCTCAGCTCGTCCTTGTTCGGGGATTATTTCCTGTCAGGAGCTGCTGTTTGTATTTTTTTTTCATGCAGCCAGCTGGTGCGGCGGCGTTCTCGCGTGGACGTGCGTGCGCGTGCCGCGTCCCCCGGGGTCGGCGGCTCGGCACTTGTAATGCATGGCTGTGCTCACCTGTTCGACACGGGAGACGCATCGCCTCCATCGCCGAGGCCGCAAGACGGATGGGGAGGAGAAACAGCAGCATCGGCGCTCCTGGAGGTGACCCAGCTCCGCTCGGCGCCGCAGCCCGGCGCACGGTGGCCTGGACGACGGTTCAAGGTGCCTTTGAGCAAGGCACCGAACCCACGCCGGAGACGGTGACCCACTTCCACACCTTACACTCAAACAGCAGCATTATACAGTGAGAGGGACACGAGTTGGTCGACTCGCTGCCACTTCTCAATACTGGAAATGTTTGATCAGTTTGATCCGTGTTTGGTTTTTATGAGGTTTCTGTGGAGACGCCTCGCTCCGTCTGCAGCCCCGTGGAGCCACTGTTGCATTATGGGATAACAATATCCATCATCACAACACTCAGAAGTCCAGCTCTCCATCCTCAGGTGTGAACATCCAAACACAGAGACATGATTCATTTTCATTGTGTTGAAACGGCTGATCTGCCGGACGAGTGAGATGATAGGAAGTTTATTTATGTGACTTTATAAGACTTGTTACAAAAGTCTTGAAAAAGTGACTTTTAGGAAACGACTGAGGGACCTGATGTGAAGTGAAAGAGTCCGGTTGGTGTTGGTGATGAAGGGAAAGGACTCCAACCTGATCTCAGTGGAAGGCGGAGACATAGCACAACATTTGAATGACATTCTGCGTGTCATGACTCATTTCAGGCTTTCCACGTGTCATTTAACGCCACGTCGTTACAGCCAAACGCTCGCGGTTATGTTTAGGCAACAAAACCACTTAGTTAGGTTCAGGACAAACATCGTGGCAGGGCTTAAGATAAGAAGGTTTAAGTATAATCATCAGTCTCTCTCTTTATTCTACGTCACTAGCTCTGAGCGTAGCATCGTCACGTGGATGCGTTTGCATAGCAGTCAGAACAGACGACGCGGTGTCTAATGAACGGCCTGCGATTCTTCGGGCATCATAGTTGTTCACATTCCCACAAGCTGCTGGGTTCAACGTGGCTTTTAGCTCAGTCACAGTCACAGTAACTAACAGATCTGACCTGGTGACCACCTGTAGAGACAGCTGATCCATCATGAGCAGCCTCAACGTCTTCATTCTGCTGCTCCTTCACATCTATCAGAAGAAGACGTTTTCTAATCGGTTCATTTCTATTCCAGCAGAACGGTAACCAGCCAGCCCTAATGATGAGAGGAGATTTAAACAATGATGTGTTTGTGCAGGACCGGAGCCAGGATTTTAGAGCTGCCGAGGTCACGAGTCCTCCAGTGTAAAGAAATATCTGACGGGCCAGAAACTGAATTCAGTTCAACTCTGTGACCTTTCCTCCTCGTTTGACTCCGTTATATATTCTGTGAATCTGATCTCCCCTCGTGCCACCGTTTAAAAGTCTCCTCCCGCTGCCAGGAAGTCTGGTGGAGTTCATCCAAACACAATAAAAGCTTTTTAATGTCAAAGTTAAAGATATTGAGTCTGGTGTAGGAAGAAACTTTTCAGCGTGTTTGATGATGTTTAGTATTAATATCGATAACGTTAAAGCTCCGGGCCGCTCTGTGGATGTTGCTCTGCTGACGTTTCTCTCCCCTCTTCAGTTTTCCATCGGCGCCGCAGAGCACGGCGAAGCCAAAGGCCACAACCCATCAGCTCCCTCATCAATACCTGATAACCTTTCTATGAGCAACACACCACGCCTCCATCTGCACACACAAACAACACGGACGATCAATAGCAGCCTGTTCGATGAAAGTAAGAGTGCAGCAACACATTACGGACTCCCGCCGTTTCTTAACTTTGCAATTAGCTGAGGCCCGGTGGCCACGCCCCCCGCTGCGGCCTGCCAATCAACCCCCCCCCAGCATCAGCCTCGTCTTGTCCAGCCTTCGCCGGCTTGATGACGAGCTCATTAGCGAGCAGTGGGCGGCGCTCCTCGTTAGTGTCCTTATTAACGAGCAGCAGGGTCTCTAATTAAACAGCTCAGTGGCTGTTAAGTGGCTCCTCTTTATTTTCCCGGGCAGCACCTGAACGGGGTGATTTGTTTGTTGCACACCTCAACAAACACTCCCATCTCCTTCCACGCTGCTCGCTTCCCACCGTCAGCTGCTCTCAGCAGCGACGAGCCAACCGCTTTCATAACCTGCTGTTTGCTTCTGTGTGTTCAACGTGACGACGCGGCCGACAGCCGAAAGGAGCTCTGCAGCCGAACTGAGCAACAAATGACCTCAATCTTAAGTTCTCCCTTAAAGTTACTCCTCCAAGGGTCACAGCAAGAGTCCCTCACAAGCTGCAGATCATCATCACACGTTCAGGATAAAACACAACACGAGCTGGTCTGCCTCTGCATCCAACACTCAGCAACCACATTCTGACAACAAATGGACAAATCTCCATGGAATGTGATGTGATGTGATTTGTGCACGTCGCCTGACCTCTGACGTGTTTTCCGTAGTTATGTTACATTTTGAATGTACGTATTTGACTTGGTTTTTGTACTTATTTTAAGCCCAACCATGACGTATTTCCTAAACCTAACTGTGGCTGTTACCGTAGTAAGGTTGTCTGACTATAACGACTACCGCCTGGACAGAAGGGTTAGTCATTAGAACTATAGTGATGCAGACCATGAAAGAGTTCCTTTTGACCCATGTAGCTGCTAAACTTATGGACGTAATATAAGTTACGTAACAAACAGACTTATTTTAACCCTAAACCCGATATTCTATGAAAACTAACCAAGTAGTTTTGTTGCCTAAACCCAAGAGACGCCAGGCGGCATTAAAGAGTGACACCAGGGCGTCCTGACCAAGTGTCCGTATCCAACGCGTTGGGATGAAGACGTGTTTCATGCTCCCCAGAGGAGGATTTATAATGAATGGCTCTCGATGCTCTGATCTAACAAGTCGTTTTTGATCTAACACGTCATGAGGAGAACTGTTGGTTGAAGGAAAACGGACAGGGCTAGAGGAAAGGTCAGGGAGTCACCACTAAAATGCATCCTGTAGGGACCATGAATATCCAGAGAAAGCCACGGCAGGTCAGCCTGCAGTTGTTGAGATGTGTTCATGTTGGATTTGAAAGGCTCCAGATGCTCCAGAGGTTTTCTCTGGGAGGGAAGTGCTGCTACTTCTCTGACAACATGGAGCGTTTTCTTGAAAGTGATTTTCCTGAACCGTTCCTCTATTCTGTTGTGTAAAACGTCTAACAAAGATCCATGTCGGCAACATTTAAGGGAATAAAAGAATGCAGACGTGCTGCTCAGCCGCAGCACCGCTGCAGGGATGAATGTACATCCTTTCTTCCCCGCTTCATTTCAAGTACCTGAAATCTGGAGGCGAGTTAGAAGAGGAGAAGAAGAAGAAAAAAAGAAGAATGTCTGTGACTGTCAGGCAGCGTTGGCCATTTATACAGCACACCGGAGGTCACGGAGCCGTGAATAAGCGAAGCAGGAAAAAAAAAAAGCAGAAACCGATCCCATTTCATCTCTGCGGGAACATGACAGAGGAATAAAAGCAATACTAAAGTTCAATGGGCCCTGCAGATTTCCTTCCACATGCAATTTGTCACAAGCAGCGAGGTCCATCCGCTGGAAGCAGCCGGTCCTGGAGCTCCTCTACTGCTGCTGCTACTGTATTCCTCACAATGCTGCATTGTTACAGGAAGCTCCGGCATCAGTGTGTGTGTGTCCTTTGTCATCTTCAGGGACCGGAGTCATACCTTAAAGAGCAACTCCACCAAATCTGCTCTGAAGCAGAGCTTTGTTGCACCGACCTCCGGGGTCAAACGCTTTACACGTACTAGAGACCACACCCAGCTGGATGGACCTGTCGCACTGTAGTGTATTAGTACCTGTTAGTACCTGTTGTACTGTAGTGTATTAGTACCTGTCGTACTGTAGTGTATTAGTACCTGTTGTACTGTAGTGTATTAGTACCTGTCGTACTGTAGTGTATTAGTACCTGTCGTACTGTAGTGTATTAGTACCTGTCGTACTGTAGTGTATTAGTACCTGTTAGTACCTGTTGTACTGTAGTGTATTAGTACCTGTTGTACTGTAGTGTATTAGTACCTGTCGTACAGTAGTGTATTAGTACCTGTCGTACTGCCCACAGACAGAGGAAACAGGAACCAAGCAGGACGTTTAACGGGTGGAGTTGCTGTTTAAAGTATAATGTCGGTGATATTCTCTTTTTTATTGTCAATAAATCCATCACTGGCTGAAACGACGTGGCGTTAAATGACACGTGGAACGCCTGAAATGAGTCATGACACGCAGAATGTCACTCAAATGTTGTGCTATGTCTCCGCCTTCCACTGAGATCAGGTTGGAGTCCTTTCCCTTCATCACCAACACCAACCGGACTCTTTCACTTCACATCAGGTCCCTCAGTCGTCTCTGGGACGTCGTCTCTGGGACGTCGTCTCTGGGATGTCGTCTCTGGGACGTCGTCTCTGGGATGTAGTCTCTGGGATGTAGTCTCTGGGACGTCGTCTCTGGGACGTAGTCTCTGGGACGTCGTCTCTGGGACGTCGTCTCTGGGATGTAGTCTCTGGGACGTCGTCTCTGGGACGTAGTCTCTGGGACGTCGTCTCTGGGACGTCGTCTCTGGGACGTAGTCTCTGGGACGTCGTCTCTGGGACGTCGTCTCTGGGACGTCATCACCCAGCGGTTTGTGGACTGACATTTGAAGCCTTGACTTCGCCGTCTTGTTTCATGTCCAACAGAAGTGATACGAGAAGGTGGAGCTGAGGACAACCCAACGATGAAGAACACCAAAAAACACAAACTAGTCCCAGACCGCGGAGGACAGGAACGCTGCCTTTTCTGGTCCTGGCTGTTATTCTAAATCCTGTATTATACCATATGACCGTACGTACTTCATCTGAAGACACAACTAATGACAGACAACAGAAACCAAGAGGAGCTTTTTTCATTCAATAGCCAACAGCGATCTGGTGTCGGCTACATGAGGACATGTGGAGCTTCAAGCAGTTCAAGCATGGATATAACATATACTGATTTAGATGCTGTGACTATCTGTGCAGCCAGTGTATCGTTAGTTAGCTATAGTTTGATCACTTGTTTCATCAAAGTCATGTGATGCAAAATGATGTCAGAATGTGACCGAATGTGAGTTAAATGGTTGTTAGGATGAATGAACGCGTAGCAACAAGCAACAACGTTGGACACGCGGACGGCTCAACGTCCGTTCTGCTCTCGTTCTGTTTCCATGAACTCAACGTGTCGTTGAGCTGCTGATTGGCAGCTCATTCAGAACGCACAGAGGCATTCTGGGAGATGGAGTACTGTGTCTGCGAGAAGAATCGGAATAAAGGAAGTGAAGAGTCTCACACACACACACACACACACACACACACACACACACACTCTCAGCTGTAGGTTTTCTAAGTGGGCCTCATTCCTCTTTTTATCTTTAACGGTTTGGTTTTGTCTTTTATTGCTCTATAAAACACTTTGTGACATACTTATTTAATTGAAAGTGCTGAAGTGTAAATCATTCTGACTTCTGATGAATCAGGTGAACTAAAAGCAGAGATGGCAGCAACTGAAGGTCTGGAAATTAGGAGAGCAACAGACACATAAAGAAAGATGACATTACTTTACATCGGCACACAGTAATAAATCAGGCAGCGCTGAAGGTGTGCAGCGAGCAGGTGAGGCTGGAATCCAATAAAAGCACAAAGAAGAGAAGAAGAGCCGGCTCCTCGTTGACTTCAGACGTTCTCCTGCTCTTCAACTGGTTCTGGTGTTTTACAGCCTTATGCTAAAGCTGTTTAAATGCATTTCATCAATCGACTCTCAAACTCCACAACGACCAAATGAAAACAGGATGTTAGAAGTTTATTAGGAATTAAAAACTGACATTGAGGAAAGAATCCAGACTCTTCATGTGACACTTCACATTTAGCTCAGGTGCTTCTAGATCACCTCTGAGAGGTTGCTTCACCTTGATTGGAGTCCACCTGTAGTAAACTCAGTCTAGTGGAGTCCACCTGTAGTAAACTCAGTCTAGTGGAGTCCACCTGTAGTAAACTCAGTCTAGTGGAGTCCACCTGTAGTAAACTCAGTCTAGTGGAGTCCACCTGTAGTAAACTCAGTCTAGTGGAGTCCACCTGTAGTAAACTCAGTTGATTGGAGTCCACCTGTAGTAAACTCAGTGTAGTGGAGTCCACCTGTAGTAAACTCAGTCTAGTGGAGTCCACCTGTAGTAAACTCAACTGTCGCTGCTGCAGAGCTACTGACACTGAAACTCTCCGATGTTTCACACCACAAGAGCACCATCCGTCCGTCTCCTGGTGACTTCAATCATCTGCAGGACGTGTTGTGTTTCATTGACAGTTTAACACACAATCAAAACACAGCAAACTAGAAGCAGCTGGTCTGATTTAGTGGAGAGGTTCTCAACCTATTCATCACCGTTGAAGCCCCCTACTTGAATCTAAGAAAAGCTGAGTCTCTCCATCATCACCCTTCAAATATCAAAACAAGTCCTCAAAGGAAATCCTGATTTAGAGTGAGTTAGTGTGTTATCTGGCTGCTGGTTCTCCTCGTTAATACGTCTGCTGCTTCTCTTTGTGAGCAGCAGAGCAAACAGGTCTTTGACCTCAGTGAAAATGTTGGTTTTGAAAGGCTAAAAGCCAACAGACATGGATTGAATCAGAATATTTCATTAGATAAAAAGATGTGAATTTGAGAAATGATTACAGAACATCTTTTTTCAGTAAACGCTGACTTTACAACGCTCTGGAGTAGAAATGTTTGGATCACAAGTCTGAAGCAATGCCTCGCAGCTACCACAGAATCTAATCCTACAGATAGTACAATACTAATAATACGACTGTTTCCTGATCTGTCTCTGAGTTTAGACAGAATGTGGCCTACTGAGGAGCAAAGCAATATCTGTTTCATGTTTTATATAAAGACTGTAAAGAGTGTGTTATCATGGTTTTAGTCATACATGTGGACAACCTCAGAGCAGACAGATCCTCCTGGCGTACCCACTGTGATCGGGGTCCGGACCCCGAAGGGGGGCCCGGACCCCGGGTTGGGAACCACTGAGTTAGTGAATGAAGACAGTATTTCTGATAATAGAACAATAAGTGCAGCAGACGGAGTATGACAGGACTCAAGGAATGGAGGAATGGAATGAAACGTGGATTTGTGACGGCCAGACGTTTATTTTATAATTGATTGTACTCTCTATAGAAGTAGAATCAGCTTCATGGTCCACTTCTGGAATCTGAACGCAAGAGGACAAAACCAAACCCTCCCGATGTGAACAGGACCGGTCGCACCAACAGGTCTCACAAAACAACAGCAGATAAATGTTGTGCAGGAAACAATGCTGGAGGATCCACATGTCAACATCCACCAAGCAGCAGAGAACAGCCCTCCCTCGTCTTTGTCCTCTCCTCATCCTCTCCGTGTCTCCAGTCCTATCTATAGCCAGAGTGCTGATTAACTCCCCATGAGGCTGAAGGCTTGAACACCACTGAGGCCTCCAAATTAAAGACCGCTCTTCCTCTTCCTGTGCAATCAGCAGCTCCTTCCTTCTCCTCACGAGTGATGTGGAGCTTCCTCTCAGCACGCCGAGGAAATTAGCTGCATGTTTTCACCTCTTCCTCGGAAGTTTGGTGCGAGCGGCGGTCGAAGTGTCGTCCCCTCCTCCCCGCAGAGGACACGGGAACCTAAATACACAGCGAGGTTGAGCAGCCTCCTGAGTATATGGGGGCTGTGGGGATGTGGTGGCCTTCAGCTCCCCGCAGCACAGAGCAGCTCTCCGACACAGAAAGGTCGTCTCAAAGTTCCTCAGCAGCACTTTGTGTCTGTAAGCACTTTCTAGAGGAAGAGCCGCGATGTGGAAGAGCCTCGACGAGGAAGAGCCGCGATGAGGAAGAGCCTCGATGTCGAAGAGCCGCGATGAGGAAGAGCCTCGATGTGGAAGAGCCTCGATAAGGAAGAGCAGCGATGAGGAAGAGCCTCGACGTGGAAGAGCCTCGATGTGGAAGAGCCTCGACGTGGAAGAGCCTCGATGAGGAAGAGCCGCGACGAGGAAGAGCCTCGATGAGGAAGAGCCTCGATGAGGAAGAGCCGCGATGTGGAAGAGCCTCGACGTGGAAGAGCCTCGACGTGGAAGAGCCTCGATGAGGAAGAGCCTCGGTGAGGAAGAGCAGCGATGAGGAAGAGCCTCGACAAGGTAGAGCGGTGATGCAGCAACGGCTTGGATGCTGTTTCAGTCCCTCATCATGCAAACACAGAACAAAAGGCTCTTTGTACTCACACCTTCTGATTGGAACAATATTAGTTTGACTCTCTTCTTGTACCACGTAAATAAACTGTACAGATACATAGTCAGATATATATATCTAGACATATATCTAGATATATCTGGATATAAATATAGATATAAATATAGATATATCTAGATATATAGATATAAAAGATACATAGATGGTAAACTGGTGCAGGGCTGCAGCCGTTTACAGTTAAAGCATATTCATACTCTCTGTGTCCGCTCTGGTCTTTGTGACATAAACGTCGTCATCACTCAGATCCTCTGGACGTCCACCTGCAGACAAGAAGAAGAAGAAGAAGAAGAAGAAGAAAACTAAATGATGCTTGTTGTTGTTCATAATCGGTCCTTAAAGGAGCACAGAGACGGACGTTGAACTCCTGACTAACAGCATGACGTGAGTGTCCCTTTAACGCCGCCGCCCGCCCTCAGCTGATGGACACGTCTGTGGGCCAGTAGAAGGCCGTGCTGCTGGTCGACGTGCTCTCTGACCTCGGCAGATTGTTCGGCTCAATCTCAGCTTCCATCCTGAACTCGAGGTCGCGGCCATGTTTGTTCCATCTATCGTCCGCTGCGACCTTTGACCTCTGACCTCATTACTGCTGCTGTTTGTGATGTTGACCTCCGAGGATCACAGAGTCCATGTCGGCGCCGCCGGAGGAACAAAGACAGCAAAATACATTTTTTTTAACGGAGTGCATTCACCTGCGACACACACACACACACACACACACACACA